>JAJPUD010016772.1:0-33076 GCA_023553655.1 Myrmecobius fasciatus
TGTTTTTTTAATCTAGTAGAAAAATGACATTAGTTTCAATAAAATGTCCTTTGAATTTCTTTATCTTTCTTCAAGTAAACAGCAGAAGGAAGGAATTAACATTAATGAAATTTAAATTTTTATTAATTTCAGTTGACAAACTAGAGGCACAGGTAAGGGGTTTAGTTTGGAAATTCCTTTTTATTTTATAGTTTCTTTTTCTTTTTCCAATGAGCACAGAAATCTCTAATACATACAGGCAGGTAAGACTGGTTATCAATTCATTAACAAACAAATTAGAAGCCTCTGGAATTAACATAGGGAAAGTCTTGCTGAGAATGATAGAAAATAGGAAGTTATGTGCAATATTTTTTTTGAAACCTATGGTTGCAAATATCCATGTTTCTAAGAAAATATAACTTTATGCAGGTGTGTCTTAAGCATGCAACACCTATATTAGATAAACTCAGACGTCTAACAAGGTAAGGTAACTGTGCAAAAATAATGAACATTTTGTAAAAAAAAAAAACAAAAGAAAAAATAAAATTTAACTTAAGTGCTTTTTTTTGAGTGATGGGATTTCTCCTGGATTTTATAGATACATGGAGGTAATTTTCCCTGCTATAATCCATCCTGAAGGAAGAGATCCAAAGAGTTGGAAAATAAAATTGACATTCAAAAAGACACTTAACCCAAGCTGTTTAAATACTAATTATAGAGTATCCCAATTTAGGGAATATATGACAAGGAAAGGTAGCCTTTGGTTAGAAAATGATGACTTTTTAAGGGCTTGAATTCCTTCCTGGATTAGTCTTTATCTGGAAGGCATTGACTTTAAAAAAAAAATGTCTAAATTTCAAGTAATATTTCTTCTACTGAGAGTCTGATCACTTATGAGTGTTAATAAGAAGAAGAATGTTATTGTTTTCAAGCTTAATTGAGGCAACAGCATAGACACTTCCCTTAGGTATATCCCACCAATGGTTCATATTTCAATATCTTGAACAAGATGTTATTGGAGAGGAGTCCTAGAGTATTTTTATAATGCACTGTAAACAAGACTGTTTAAAAAATTAAAAAAACCAGAAGCAGTTAACGACTCCTTCCTGAGTACTACTATCCCTTTTAAAAAGCATCATTTTTTGCACCCATGTTACTGAATAGTAATCAAAAGCTGTAATGTATGGAGGCTACCCGTGCTGCATAGAATCAACCAAAAAAAAGTGAACTTGTTGAATTTTTATTCCCCTCCAAAAAACTTCATCTTTTCACTGGACTAATGCCATGCTCCTTTCCAAAAGGGGAGCAGAATTGAGGCTAGAAAAAGTGGAGAACCTTCACTTGGATTTAGTGAGCTTTCTCTGAAAATGAAGATATTTTACCTAACAGCACAATTACTGACTGAAGTAAAATGAACAGCTTAAAATTTGTAATTGTGAGACATTCAACATTAGTCACAAGTAAAACACAAAAAATTTTGGCCTGATAACCATGCTGTCACAGCAAAATACTAAAATTCATGCAACAGAGAAATTGGTGATAAACCTTTTTTCCCCCCAGATTTCCTGGAAAAGATGGAGAATAAACTATGTTCTTCTCCTCATTTTCTATAGTGAAATTTCTCATTTTTTTTATTGACTTTCCCAATTACTATTTGTTTGACAGTCATTTCAGATGAGAAAACATTCTCCAATTGTGAGAAAAGCAGAGGTACTTGTACAAAGAAGGGCATAAAGTATCTTCTCAACTCCACCAGCAGAAGGAATAATCAAATAGCCTACACAAAACTACCTCCAAGGTTAAAAATGACAAGTAGTGTTGAATGAAATGGAAATTAGTTGTCACTGGTACACTTGTAATAAAATACAGCTTGGTTTTTGTTGTATTTTTTTTTTCTTAATCACAAGGCTGATAAGAAGAGCCTGTATAAAAGCTAGCTATCTGGGTTCTCTAGAAAATGAATACCTTATAGAATGTGAGACAATACAGAGGGTGCTCACATTCATGTTATAAAAATAGACAGGGTTCTCAATGAACAGCAAACGGATACAAAAGAATTCTCCAAACACGAACCATTTTTAAAAGGGTATATCTATATATAAAAACAACAAGATGTGATTTCAGAGCTGCAAAGGACAGTCTTATGAAATAATTTGGGAATGGAACATGAGAGATGATCTGGAGACAGCCAGGTCAAGAACCCAGAGCTGATCTGTAGAACTCTTCTGGTTTGGCAGTGTACATTGGCAGTTATGGCCAGCCTGCTTTTGACAAACATAGCTGGTTGGTTTCAGGTGGCACTTGGCTGGTAGGTGAGAAAATTCATCTTCCCATCTGGTATTTGGGAATTTGTCCTCCCAGGCTCCCTGGACTCTCTCCCCTTTCCCCCAAGAGAAAAACCTTTTCTTGTACAACTCAAGTCCGACACAATAAAAGGAATCCGAATGGTTTTCCCTGCCATTTAGAACAAATCACATAGTTCTCACCACACCCTAAGTGTCAGCCAGTGATAAATAATACCTCATTAAAGTAAAGTCTGGCCTGGGTCTAAAATAAGACCTTAGGGCATACTAACTCCATCAGCTCCATAGAGAAATACTGGGCCAGCAAGACTGTCCCCTGAAAGCTGGAAAAAAAGAGACCAATGGCTGAGTAAAGTCAAGGAAAATCATAGGAAAAAGAAAGTCAAGAAGATACAGGTAGCAGCACCTTTCTATACCCGCCTGAATGTTTAAGGAGACTTTTACTCCTTATTCCTTTCAAATGCAAAGTTCATCAGCTAGAAGAAGTAAATAGTTTCTAAATTAAACAGTCTTCCAAGGAAACTATCAACATATAAAACAAAATAGCCCAGGAAGCAGTTTGAAGGGCAAGCTGTAGAACCAATTCTGATAAGTTAGTCCAAGTTCTTTATACCGATCTGAGACACTAAACAGCAGAGGAGGAGCAACCCTCTCACTGTCTGAAGAAGAACTAACCATCATCCATAGCCAGTCCAAAAGAATTTTTGAAGGAGGAACCTTCTTCTTTGGTACCACCCTCAGGTGTACTCCTGGTTCACAAAAGTTGCAGGGGAGCCAGAAAAATTGGTAGATTGCCTTGCCCTTGAGTGCAAATTCTGGAACTATATTTGCTATAACCATAGAGGCCAATTAAAATAATACTGTAACATGCAGGAGTGAAGCATCTGATTCCCAGATTTAGAACAGTAGCAGCCATGCCCTTCACTGGAAGGGATCATCCATCCACATTAGTTAAGGCCTTCGGTTTGTTGTTGTCATCAGGATAAAACAAAACAATGCATTCCCCACACCTGGGAGTCACCACTCCAAATTAACCCATGGTCCACATCTAAACATGGAATGTTGAAAACCAGACAGGCCGGGCCACACACACAGGTCTGGCCTCTGGTCATCTCACTTGGAAAAGCTTTTCTTTTGGCAGCATGTCTAGAAACCTCTCAGGGTCTTCTGGGTTAATCCTCATTCCTGAGTGAAGCAGCCAGAGAGTGACCAAGTTCCAAAAACCTCCAGTCTGGGAGTCAGTGTCAATTCTCTCCATGATCTTCTTCAACCCAGGCCACAATTTTTCCTTCCCATCCAGGAATAACATCATCATCATGAAAGACCTAGAGAATGAAAGTGAGAAATAATGAGAAAGGATAGGGGGGAAGGGGCAATCTTGCCAAAATGAATTTATCAATATGATAGGATGTGGAAGTTAACTGTGAATTTAAAGACATAGAGCACTCAAGTTCTATATTCCTGCTACCTTAAAAGTCACATTTATAAAATGATTTTAATGAAGAGACACTAAGATAAAATTATACCAAGAGGAAGATATATAAGACTTGATGGTTTGAAAGTAAAATCTAAAAGTTAAAGGTCTCAGTTATACCATTTTTGAATGTGGAAGGTATGGCCATCAAAGGTAGATTCTGGTACATTGTTTCAACTTCTGCAGAGAAATACTTTTTAATTAAACTTCGAGGAAATCTTACATATCAGTTAATTTTTATGGGATGGACTACTTCAATTCTATTTAGTCCTTCACATTCTTCAATTATGATACATATTTTTCAACTTTACTTAGTTTTTCATCTTATTGACAAAATAATTCCTGTTCTTTCCTTACAGCAGATTTTAAGGATTAATAAATTATTGTTCAGAAAATGCAGTGATAAAAGCATATAGTAAAAGAAGAGAGTGACAATTAAAGGTCTTGCTGATCTATTTATGTGATGAAATAAGGAAAGAAGGTCAATCTTAAGTTCCTTGGACCAGCTCTTTTTTGTTTCATCACAAACTGTTGTGATGGAGGGAGGGATGTGATGTGAGAGGAGGAAGGAAAAAAATAAATTCAGAACCACCATGGTAGAAAATCTTTACTTTTGTAAACTATGATTTTTGATTTTCTCACAATACACCCCTGACCTAGAATTTGTTTCAGAAAAGCAAAAGGACGACAGCTTCATTTTTGCAGATCGAAAAAAGAGAGTGCTATTCTAAGAGATGACAAACTGTGGCACTCCTCAAGGATTTAAGGGGAAGAACTATTCTCTCTGATCTCTCTTAAATGTTCTTCAAGTACACTATTTGAGAAATACTACACCATTCCTATAAAATATTCATTACTTCCAAAGTATAAGGCTCAGACTCAAAACCAAGTCTGTTTGCTTATTTTGAAAAAGGAAGGATGATATGCTTTTATTTCTGGCTTGGCAGGTCACATACACAGGAGCCAGGCGAGGCTAAGCTAATTACCAAGTCGATGTGACTAAGTTCCTGTACTAGAGAAAGCTGACAATTCCTTGACCTATCCCACAGCCCTCTGGTTCTGGGGATACCAAATCACAGTCTAAGTAGACTCCGAGCAATTGACCAGAATCTGGGCTTTGGCCAAATCAAAACTTTGGTGAACTCAGGTCCTAGCAGTGAAGGACAAAAGGGGATGGAGGGAAGGTCTCGTCTCTTGAGTACAGATGACATTATATAGAAGCTTCTGTACCTCCTCTTTGACAGTGCCAAACTCAGGATCCAGGGCTTTGAAGTGGTAGCGGTGATTCCCTTCCCGGTCGATAGCTGCTTTAAAATCCTTCAGAGTCACCTCCCCCAACCTGTAACACAGGAGAACACTACAATAACCTGTTATTCAATGGAGTAGGAAGGGAGGGTGTCAACTTGGAACAAAAGCTGCTGCCAATGTCACTCCAGGCAACAGTAGCATGGCCTTCACGGGTCACTGGAACTGATAACCTGGATGATTTGAAAACAGCAGACACTGGGAAACCAGCTGACTGAGGGGAATGAGATCCATACTATCCATGATGTGAGATCAGAATTGTAAATGGGTTTGTTTGCTTTCCTGGCAGTCAAATGTCCAGTATTTTTCTCTGGGAATGATACCCTAGAGGCTCTGAGGCCTCTCGAATTTAACTCATGAATAACTTCAACAAGTAAGCACAAAATGGCTTTCTCTGTCACAGAATCCTAAAGCACCCTTTAGCAACCAACCTCTCTTTGCTCCTATATAATCTATATCTTAAGGAAGATTTCCTGCTGGCACAGCTCAGAAAGAACATTCTGGAGAAAATCAAATTCTACAGCTTTCCTTGGTAGATGGTGTCAGGTTGTTTGTATTGTTTTCTAACAATCTATATTTACTCTTGTAGAGGCAGCGTGACAAAGAAGATTGCTGGGCTGATTAATTGGAACATCTTCGGGGTAGTCCCCACTCTTGATACTTGGTAGCTATGTTACCCTTGGTAGGTCATGTAAGCTCTGTGTAACTTCAAAGACTTATTTTCTAAGTTAGGGACAAGTTAGGATCTATAGCCATTGAAGAATGTTTTTCCATGCTGATACAATCACCTGCCTAAAGGGGAAATGCAGAGAACAGGACTTCACCTACTTCAGCCCTGATAGACTCATAGGACTGGAAGGAACTTAAGCAGTCATTTGACATAAACTGCTCATTTTATCAGTGAAGAAATCAAGTCCTAGTGAGAAGAACTGCCTTGCCCATGGCCACCCAGCTGCTAGGACTACAATTTACCTCTCAGGTGTCTCAATAATCATCTGGTCAATTCTACTATTATTATTGCTAACTATGGATTTTTAAAAATTAGCAATCACCACCAAAAAAAATCAAACAGGAGATTATTTAAAATTGCTCCTCAGCTTTGTGTATTGAGCACAAAGAATAAAGTTGGGATTAGGCAACATGGATTTCATCCTCCCTTTGTCACCGAGGGTAGATTATCATGCTGTCCTCACACCCACTCAAGCAGTTTTGGTCCATGCTTCTCAGGCATTCCTCCATGGTACCATGTCCTCTGTTTCCTTTTCTTTCTTACAAGGATGCAGCACCTCCAACATCTCACCTCTTTGGTATGTTGACCATGAAGGGAGTAAGTGAACGGTCAGTGAAATAAAGCACTTTAGTGCAAGCACTGTTATTGATGGTTGGAGAACTCTGCGAATGAGGCAACTCTGCAAAAAGAGAGAGAATCTTGTGGTCAGAATGCCAGTCTTACCCTCATACTGACCCCACCTTGTCATCCAAATGTCCAGGCACCTGCCGGGTCATGGCACAGTTGCCTAGAACCTATCAACCTATCATACACATAGAAAGTGATCCATAGGAATGGTCAGAGTGGGGCCATGAGGAAAAAAGATGCCTCAGACATGGACTCTGCCCTAAAAGCCTCAAATCCATTCAGAGCAGTGCTGCCAAGGGTCAAGGTTTTTGATAAGAAACAAACATGGTCAAGTTTCAAATGAAACCACAGCTACCTATGGAGGAGAAGGAGGAAACAAGAGGTACATACAGATTCTCAATACGGAGATCAGAAATAAAACATGATTTTGTCATTCTTGTGTGATTCAGAAAAGGATACTCCCTGAAGACCTGTGGAAACCCTGATTCTTAAAAGACAGAAAGGAATTTCCCCTTCTGAAAGATACTGAGACCTACCCAAGCAGTAGGAATTCTAAAGCACATCTTTGAGCTCCATGTCTTACCGTTTTCCTTTGCATTTGTCCAAAGAGTGCAAAAGGTAGCTAGCTAGAACTAGCTATAATTTTCACAGAAAGGCTATTCTTAGACCACTAAAAAACCATTATCCTAGGAGCTCAAAATTAGTCACAGGAATTTCTGTTAGAGCTAAAAATTCTCCTGAAACTCTTACAGAACACTTTCCTTTTAAGTTATTCTGGATATTTAATCCAGAACAAATGGGGTAACTGTTTTGAGAAAGAAGTAGGTCAGATGGACCACGAGGAGAAATAGGATGGGAAGGTGGAAGTCAGGCAAGGGTGTTTTATATGGAGAGCCAAGAATCACAGAATTTCAGAGTGAATGGGGTCTAATCCATATCCTAAACACACCTAACAACTCATCATTGACTTCAAGTACAGGAAGGAGAAAATTACTAACTCTCAAGGCAGTCTATTCTACTTTGGAAATGTGCCACTCTCTTTTTGCATAGTTATCACCTTAAATTAGCTGGCAGTTGATTCTCAAAAAAGTGAATTGCTAAAATTGCCTGCAATGATATCCCTTTGTGAAATATTAATTATAAGCATTAAAGCACTAATGGAAATTGTTCAGTACTGTGACTAAAAAACTGTGTAGTTTTAATAAAGAACTCAGTTTATAACATTTAGGAAGTTGCATTTATTTTAAATTATATAATACATATGCGTATCTGTACCTCTCTATGTACATATGTTTTATATATCTCAGTCTCTGAAAACCGGGAAGCAAAATATAAAATGAAATAGAAACTATCAGCCAGTAATATGGGTATGCTTCAGAAATCTCTAAAAGAACAAAGGGAAAAACATGCCATAAATGACCAGGACGAAGCAGTTTACTGCCACTAACAGAAGAAACCAGTATTTCAGAAATTTTGCCACTAGATGGAGCAAGCATTTTGTAATTTTAAATGATTTTCACTGGATTAAACTAACCCAGAGGATAAAGAATTTTCTCATAGATCCAAAGGCTTTGCTTCTAAGCAGTTTTAGCTTTGCTGCCAAGTCCAGGTAATTTGCACGTCTGAGATTTTTTATTTCTTTCTAAATTAAGAGTTTGAGTTTATTATATTAACCCAAGTGATTATCAGAAACAAAAAGTTTAAACTTCAGGCTTAATTTGCCAGGAGTACTTATAGGGGTTATTGGAAAAATGACCAGTTAGGACTGGAAAGTACTCACTTGAATTAAGGGGCCAGGACTCCCGGTATTCACTACCTCTAGGTGATTTGCCCCGAACCTGAGGATACAAACCAAGAGAACTAATATCAGTACAATCCAGTTTCCATTTAATACATGGGACACTCATAAGGAAATTCACATAAAAACATGCTTAAAATACCCACCCCCTTGCTCTCTCACCAGCCTAAGTGCCAAATGACTTCTAAGCATGTTTTCTGTGAGCTCTGCAAGCCATCTGTACCAGAGTGATTCTCTGGGGTCAGGCACTGTCACCAAAAGGAATGGCACCATCCACTCCAGGCCTAGTCATTCATAAAGAACCAGGTTCAACAGAAAGGAGCCCCAAGCAGAACTGCACTCCTCAGCAAGTCAGCAGACTCAGTCTGTGCCCTTTACATTCAGCTCAGCCAGAAGGGACAGAAACGTGCCTCTCCCTCCTCCCTACAGAGGGCCCAGAGAGACAAGGTTACCCGCTTGTCCTGCTTCTTCTGCATCTCCATTGCGTGCAGGCGCTCCATGAGGCTGGAGATGCCTTGTTCCAGACTGTCGATGGTGTGGTGCTGGGGGTCATGGCCGCTGAAGCTGTTGCGCAGGCTCCGCAGAGCATCTCGAACAAGCTGCAGGTCACTGGCCTACAGGGGAAGCCAAGGATTGCTACTGCAATGTGCAGGCTGGCTGGCTGGGGAAAGCCCAGAGGCAGGGAGCCTTAGGGATCCTCAATGTTTGCCTAGATTTGCTTACCAGGGAGGGAGGAGGAAGGAGTACTGAACAAGTACTTGCTGGGTCTTAGCTTCAGATCATTAACTCCTCATATCTCCAGAGCAATTCTAAGAAGAGGGAATCTGGGACACTGGAAAAAAACACGATTTGGGCCAAAACCCAGAACTAAGCACTATTCTAATGTGTGTGGTGTGGGAGACCTCTGCTCCAAATCTCATTACCTACCCCTCTGTGGGCAGCTGAGGCAGATCCTTTCCCAGACATGGGGAGGAAAAACCCATTGCTTTGAGTATTGTGACTGTTGTAGTTGGTTACCTGATGAAGCAAGAAAAGGAGATAAAAACAGGAGAGGGTAAGACCACACAGTGAATTTTTTTTAACTTCTTATCCTAGTTTCTGCCCCAGCTGCAGCACTGCCCAGACAGCTGAGGAAAAAAACGCTGGGCTTCCCTTCCAACATCAGGTTGAGGGTGTTTGAGGAGAAACAAGTGGAATTCAGGTTTTTCTCCTTATTTTAGAAAACGCAGACTTAAGACACCAAGACTGACATGCTCCCATTACCTCATCAGCTTCTCTCTTCATGCAGTGTGCCAAGAGGACATCCTTTTGTTCCAGTTCCCGTTCTAGATCGAACTGCAAGGCCAAGAAAGCAGATGAGAAAAGGGTTCTTCCCGTCAACAGAGCAGTAAGGTCATTAACTGGCTGCATCCCTACCTGCTGGTAATTGGCCTCAGAAAGCTTCCTCAGAGCTTCCTCCAGTTTCCCCTGATGCTGCTGTATGAGACGATCCTTCTGTCCCAACTCTTTCTGCAACAGAAAGGAGTGAAGAGCTTTCAGAAATACATCATGATGGCAGAACAGACAGCTCTTTCTCTGCCCATTCTCCCACCACCCAAGGAAAAGACCACCTGTGGAAGAAGAGTTCCTTGTGGGTCCTGTTCCATGAGGACAGGAGGCATCAGAGATGAAAAGTGCTCAGCAAACAGGTCTCCTGGGACTGGGGGAATAATGTGAAGAAAAGCCTCCATAGAAGGAAGGAAGTGATTTCTGCTATCCTCTGGTTCTTTCAATCTTGAATTTTCATGTCTTTATCAGACTCGACTCTTCCAGGAAACTTTTTTAACAGCTGCTGTTACTCCTATTTCTGGCCTCTAAGGGCACCAGGGTCTTTCTACTTCTCTGTGACTAAAAGTGAATAAATCTCCTTTTTCCTTGGATCAGCTCAAATAAGGATAGAATCTTTTTAAAGGATCCTCGGTAGATAAGTAAAGGAAGAAAAGAAATTACAAAATCATAAAGATAATAGTACAATAGAGAAATACTTATTTTACATCTAGATTGGCCTGACTAGTAGCAGTTCACTGGCTCCAAGCCCTACTTCTTTTTTCCTCATCTTAAATCTGTCTAGTTGGATGCTAGAACAGGTTATTCCAGCTCTTAACTCAAGATATATTTGGACTGGCAGGAATGCTGGATTCAAGGTGGGGTCTTAGTCTCTATTAGTTCCTGTTTCTACTAATTATAAACCTGAACTATGAAGGGGTTGGACTAGATGACCTCTAAAGGCCCTTTTACTCCCTCTGGGTATGGGCCACTGGGTGAGGATGGCACTAGCACAGAGTCTTCAGAGATTCCAGGATATCTTACACTAACCTTGCGGTCATAGCCTTCTATCTTATGGAGGCCCTATTGCTCTGGCCCCTGGAAGTCCTAACCTTACCTTTGACCAGTTTCTCTCAGCTTTGATTCATTTTTTTTGAAATACATTCACTAGTTCATCTAACCACACAAAGTTAGAAATGATCTTAGAAGTTATCAAGTCCTACCCGTTATAAGTAGTTCAATCTATAGGAGATATAAATCCTCCCTACAAAATCTTCAAATGTCCCCTTGAAATCCACTAGTATTGAGGAACATATAACTAACTATTCCCCCAGGCCAGTCCATGTTATTTGGGGTCAATTCTAATTATTACAAGTTTCTTTTTCACAGATTCTGAACAATAAAAGGAACCTCAGAATCACTTTTTCTTGACCCAGAATCCCCTCAACAATATATTAATAATCTTACTGTACTCTTCCCTGAACAGGCTCCATCCAAAGTTCTGGGTTTGGTTCAAAGCAGCATAGCTTAGGACAATGGCAAGCTGGAGAGTGACAGAATGGAAGCTGTGTGACATGAAGGCTGACAGAAGGTTTCAAGGACACATGACCTCTATCTTCAAATATTTGAAAAGTTGACATGGAAGAGAGAGTCATTCCCCTTAGCTCCAGAAAGCAGGTAACAGCTCCACAGTGGAGTTAGTGATGGATTCGTTGTCAGAGGACTTAATCAGGCTCCAATCCCAGTTCTCCTAATTACAGCCTGTGTAATCTTGACTTGATATCTTTGGGTCTCAGCTTCTTCCCCTGTTCAATGAGAAGGCTGGACTAGACAATCCTTCCTTTTTGATCCTGGCTCAGTTATAGCTAACCCACTATTTTTCCTAGATTTGTATCATCTGTACATTTGATAATCACATCATCTTATGTCTTCATCCAAATTGTTGATTTAAAATATAAAATTAGTACAGAGTCAAGAACAAAACTCTGGCACAATGCGCTAGAAACAGCCCTTTAAATTCATACTGATCCATTATTGACCACTCTTTCTGGTCCTGTTATCAACCAGGTTGGAATTCAACCATTGTCTCACAATTTTCTTTGACTCTGGCAAATGTTTTGGATAAGCTCTATCTACAGCTCACAGTCTAGTAAGCCTGTTATAAAAGAAAATGTTTAGTCTGACATGATTTGTTCTTTATGAAGTCTAGCTAAGCCAAAAATCTGCCTCCTTGAAGCCTCTATCCAGTGGTCTTGACTTATGCCCTGCAGCATTCTTATCTTCCCAATACACACACACATACATACACTCTGTGCTCCAGCCAAGCTGATTATTTCTGTCCCAGAAAAAAGCTCAATCAAAGGCTACTTTCTCAAAAAAGCCTTTCCTGATTCCCATCTGATCCTGTTTCTGGCTAGTAAGTCTTCCCTTCTTTCCACACTTAGCACTTGGTTTTGTAACATTCCAATGAATTTATCATGTAATAGTATAAATTATAGCTATCTGTGTTGGAATCTTGTTGTGAAGCCATGTGGCAATTCTTTGGGACCCCATGCACTATTTTTTCCCCAGTGCATGGGGTCAGTGCAGAAAGGATTTTTTTTCCCCAAGCAAACAGAGGTTAAGTAACTTGCCTAGCTAGTAAGCACATAGCTAATAAGTGTCTTGAGGATGTTTTTCAACTCAGGTTTTGTCTCCAGGACTGGCACTCTAACCACTAATCTACCTAGCTGCCCCAGTTAAAACTATAAGCTCTTTGGAGTAAGGAACTGTGTTTCAACTAAACTTTTTGTACTTTAAATGTCTTCTGCAGTTCATAGGTTTATAGATTTAAAATTGGAAAAGACTTGAAAGCTCATTTAACTCAATCCTCTCATTTTACAAGTAATGAAACTGAGGCTCAGTGAGATTAAATGAGTTAGATGACAAGTCATAAGTAGCAAAAGTGGACTGGAACTAGACCTGTAGATCCCAAGCCCAGGCTTCTTCTCCACTGTTATGCTGGTTCTGGAATTTGTTGCCTTTTTACTTGCCATCTAGAGCCAAGCAGAATAACCTGAGTCTGGGTTTGACATAATTCTTCAAGTGGATGAAGATAGAGGATATGCCTTTCCCAAACCTTCTCTTCTCATATTCTTTCTTCATGTAGTTTTTGTATGTCATTTCTCTTTTTCTAGATACACCTTAACTTTTCAATGTTATTCTTAAAACGTGGTGCTTGGAAATAAATACAACATACTAACTTGGATCAAGACAGAGTAAAATGAAATTATTATTATGCTCTGGTACCAAAGCAGGAACCAGGCTCCAGATACTCAATTTGGTTCTGTTCTTAAAAAATGGTCAGCTTCTAGCCTTTGTTTTTCTATTATCCACTGGCAACTGAAGCCTGACCAGAGCATTCTATCATCACTTTGTAAAAGTCAACATCTGGCTACTGTCTTCTTGTTTCATACCTAGTTCCCACTGCTGCAATTCTCACTAAGATCCTATTTCTGGTCTGAGAGGCAGTTACCTCTTAGTGATAACAAGCAGGATCTGAACTCAATAAAGTGAACAGGCTACACTAACTTGCTCACTCTAGGATGACACACTCAAGATGTTCCACAGTACCAGATGAATTCCTTCTTCAAAATCCTCCACTGTAGACTTAAAATAGAAAATACTCTATAATTTAATAAGAAGGTAATTTTCTTCAACTGTAAGGAAATAGTTATTTCCTTAGATTACTTCAGAGCAACAGAAGAGAATACAAGAAGCATTACTTACATGGGCCTTAACTCCATACACTAATCTGTCTATTCAAATAGGTGCAAAAATGACATTAGGAAAACAAGTAATAATACTTTACATTTCATAGTCTCTAGAAAGTTAGATCTGAAGAAAGAGGCAATCTAATTCAAGACCTTTACTTGATAGATATGAAAATTTAGTCTGTCCTGAGTCCTCCCACAGTTAGTTATAACAAAGCTGGAAGGAAAACAGACCCTTTGAATTTTGATCCAGTGCTCTTACACTATACTGTATACTGTTAGAGCACTTTTATGCCTATCATCTTGTTTGACCCTACCAGCAATTTCATGAATTAAATAGGGAAATATTATTTTCATTTTTGATGAGGAAACTCAAGTTCCCAAGATTATGGGGGCCCAACATGAGATAGCTAGTTAGCAGCAGAAAAAAGATTAGGATCCAGGCCTTCTGATTGTGAGCCAAAGCTCCTCCTATCATACCATAATGCTTCCTGTAGGAAGCCACCATCCTTCCAGTTACCCAGGTTTGCATCCTTAGTATCATTTTCAATTCCTCCTTATCCCTCACTCTACATATCCAATCATTTGACTGTTGGAGAGCTTGTGTGGGGGAAGGACTGAGAATCAAGTAGGTGTGACCAAGAAAACACAAAGCTTAAGGGAAAAGAATGATTTCAATTCTTTCTCACAGCAGCAGCATTGGAAAACTACTCATTTACAAAGGAGAGATGGGAATTATTTGAACTTAGTTCCTTTCTTACTTTGTATTCTCCTAAGAGGCGGCTCCTCTCATCCAGTTTTCTCTGAAGATCCACCTGTAAGAAGGACAAGAAAAAGGTTCACTGGAATGCTTGCCAACATAACCTGTGAAAACAGATACTTGATTATATCAAACAGCATATCATGTTGTTTGGGGAAAACAGTAGAAACCCTTTCTATGTCTCATCAGAAACACAATCTTGCTGCAAATTCTTTGAGCCTAGTGAAAACTAAGTCAAAACTGTCGAGAAGCCCAAATATCTCTCTGCCCAGTATGGTCTGAAATGTATGTAGGAACAGAGATAAACTCAGTATTAACATATTAGTATTCGTATTGGCAGTCTGGGGACGATTCAACACTGATCAACAAGGTCACCTGTCCCAGCTTCAATCCAGAAATATTTAACTCACATTCTGATTGTGTAGCTCATCCTTGTCCATATTTGCTCTCAAAAGTTCTTGTTTAAGCTGAAGAACAGATGTGTCCTGTTGAGTCAATCTCTGTTGCAAAGCATCCTGAGAGAAAAAACATTCTTAATGTGGTTTTGCTCCATTATTAGGTTATTGTTAAGCATTTACTTTGTGCACTGCCATTCTCCTTGGCATTGTGATCATTGTGGTCTCTGCCTACAATAATCCCACAACATGTTTAGGAAGATAAGACTATTAGCGAGCAAGACATCTGTCCCTATGCCTAACCCATTCCTATTCATGCTACATTTCAAAATCCACAGGCATCTTTCCTCCAGTCTCTGATAGAGGTGGCCCTCTTTATTTCTAAAGCATCCTTGATTCCATCTCCTCCCATCTCCTCTAGCAAATTACTCCCACAATCACTCCACCCCCCCTTCCTACTTATGAAATCCTTCACTGATACCTACAGACACACTCAAGCCTCTTCCATGCTTAGGAAACCTTCAGGAGAAAGGGCCCCACATGTGCAAGAATGTTTGTGGCAGCCCTTTTTGTAGTGGCTAGAAACTGGAAACTGAATGGATGCCCATCAATTGGAGAGTGGCTGAATAAATTATGGTATATGAATGTCATGGAATATTATTGTTCTGTAAGAAACAACCAACAGGATGATTTCAGAGAGGCCTGGAGAGACTTACAGTAACTGATACTGAGTGAAACGAGCAGAACCAGGAGATCATTATACACGACGACAACAATACTATATGACGATCAATTCTGATGGACACGGCTCTCTTCAACAATGAAATGTTTCAAACCAGTTCCAATTGTTCAATGAAGAAAGCCATATACACCCAGAGACAGGGATGTGAAATGTGGACCACAACATAACATTTTCATGGTCTCTATTGATGTTGGCTTGGGAACATTGTGTTTCCTTTCTCTGATTTTTTTTTTCTTATACATACGATTTTTCTTGTACAGCAAGATAAGAAGATAAGTGTGGAAATATGTATACATATATTCGATTCGTCAAGTATTTTAACATAATTAACATGTAGTGGATATCCTGCCATATAGGGGAGGGGTGGGGAGTAGAGGGGAAAAAATTTTGTAACAGAAAGCTTTGTAAGGGTTAATGTTGAAGAAATACCCATACATATGTTTTGCAAATAAAAAGCTTTAATAATAATAAAAAAGGAAACCTTCAGGAAATACTTCATCATCCCATCAAGTGATTGCCTTTTATGTCTTTTGCTTTTCATAGCCAAAGTCCTAGAAAAAGCTATCTGCACTCCCTGCCTCCACTCTATTTCCTCTAGTTCGCTTTTTGAACCTCGTCACTGGCCTGATGCTGTCCTCTCTAAAATGACCGGAGCCTGACGGCCTTTTCTCAGTTCTCATCTTTGTGGACCACACTGCTGACTCCCCTCCTGGTTACTTTCCTTTCGGGACTTTTTGGTGACTGCTCTCTCAACCCTTCTACTCGTCTGACAACTCCTTCCCAGTCTCCTTGGATGGGTCATTCAAACCCATCTCCCATAATGGCAGATATACCCCAAGGTTCTCTTGTGGGCCCTCTATTCTCTTTCATTTGGTGATGTTACTCATTACATGGGTTGATCATCTCTGTAGTTGACTCCCAGATCATCAAATTCAGTCCTAGTCTCTCACCTGTGCTCTGGGAGGCTTTGTAACTTTTGCTGCCTCCTGGACCTTTCAAACCACATGGTCTAGAGGCATCTTAAACTCAACAGGTTTAAAACAAAACTCATTTTCCCCCACAAACTTCCCTTGCCATGGCCCTAATCACCATTTCTCAATTACCTTTCAAATCAAACGCAGACCCTTCTGTTTAGATTTTAAAGCCTTTTATATTCTTGCTTCCACCTAGCTAGGGACCTCCACTGAATCCTGCAATTCAGCCAGCCTGGCCTTCCAACACTTCTCACCCACGACACTCTAGACTGACAAGCTTGAAACCAGGAAGACTTTGGTTCAAAGTCTGCCAAAGATATTTACTAGATGGATGGCTCTGGAGAAGTCATCTAACTTCTCTGGGACTCAGTTTCTTCACCTAAACTAACTGATCTATCTAAGGTCCTTTATAAGCAATTAAGTGTTGTAGTGGATATAATGGACTGGGCTTGGAATCAGGAAAAACTGAGTTCAAAACCAGTCTGAGACTAGCCATGTGGCACTGAACAAGTCACTTAGCTTCTGCTTGCCTCAGTTTCCTCAACTGTAAAATGGGGGTAATTAAACCCTATCTGTCAGGTCTATTGTGAGATAAATAAGATAATACTTGTAAAGTACTTAGCAGAGAACGTGGCACATAGTAAATGCTTAATAAGTTTGTCCCTTTCTTCCCTATATTTATGATCCTATGATCTCCAATCCCTGTGCCTCTACACCAGCTTGTCTCCATAATCAGAATATATTCTCTCTACAGCTCTACTTTCCTGTTTTCCTTCAAAATCCAATTCAAGTAACACTTTTCATATGGATCTTTTCCTGTTTCTCTTCCCACCCACCCCCCATCTCCAGCTGCCAGTGCTCCCCCCTTCAAAAATATTTATTTATTTATTTATTCTCATTTATGTCCATGTTTTATAATAGAAGGAAGACTTCTTGAGAGCTCTTTCATTTTTTGTCTTAGTCTCTCCAACAATACTGAGAATTACATAAGTGATTGACAGTATGGAGACCAGACCAGACCAGATTTCATTAATATAGTGAATTCTAGTGTAGAAACTACATATTCTGATACAGGTCCACAATCCTATGACATGAAGTCCAGTTGCTGAGGGCACAGGCAGAGTGAGTAGCTTAAATAACTACACAGCAGGGATATGTTAGTGGTAGGATAAGAACTTTCCAACTTCAAACTTAGCACTCTTTCCCCTTTGCCAGCCAGGTAAAATCTCTCAGAATATGAGACACAAACAGAGAAAATGAGACAACATATGTGAGACAGCTTATTTTGTAATACAGACAAAAATAAATAAATAAAAGGAGTTAGAAAAGGAAGACAACAATGTGGACTGGAGTTATCAGATAAGATAGAAAAGGTAGAACCTGGGGGAGGGGATGAAGGGAGAGAGAAAATTTGAAACTGAAAATTTAAAAAAAAAAAAAGGACCTAAACTAGGTCTTGAAAGACTGAAATATAGGTAAGCTGGAAAAAAGGCATTTCATATGTAAGAGACAGTCATTTTTTCTTAATTTACAAAAATGGAGGCTTTTAAAATCTATGAGGTTAGGCTTGTACTATAATCTCATACTCCACTTCTAGTCAGAGACATAGGGAAGCATCTCCCTGACCTCAGCTTGTTGGCCTACCTTTGATTTTCTCCATCCCACAGAACACAGAAATGCAATGCAACTTGTATTCTGCACAAACACAATAGTGTTTGTTGGGCCAGAGGGCAGGAGGAGTTAGGATACAAAGAGAAAGGGTGTGACATATTTTGTCCAATATGTGGCAATAACCATGGGCCAATCTGAGATCCCTTGGCCTTCAATGTCCCCGAATTATTCTCTGGCCTACAGATGAAAAATAAAGGAGAAAGGACAATAGCATCCAAAGCTTTCTTCCCTGGGGCTGGGAGGACGTGGCTTACTTGTAGCTGCAGCCCAGGTGGTAGGGAGACTCTGGCCACCACAACCATGCAAGGAGAGAAGCTTCAGTGGAACAGACTGGGACAGTACCTAACACACAAGCTCAGGTTTCTGGACCCACTCTACCGGAAGACAACATTCTTTCTTAGGGAATGAGGTAAAAGTTAGCTTGTATTTATATTTACCTTTATTCCTTGCAAATTTCTGACTTCTTGTTTGCATTTCAGCAACTCTTTCTGGAAAAACAAGCACAGTTAGATTAGATGGTTTTTGCCATTTGCCTTGTCTTAGAACCACTACCTCCCCGTCTCACTGAGAGTGAAACAATGAGGACATTCCATGACAGAATACAAATGAAGGCCTCATTCAGTCAGCAGCAAATGATAAATCGCACAATTGCTGGCTGAGGGCAGAGTCCCCAGCCTCAAGAACTACACAGACCCTTTTGGGACAGAATTGAATTGTGACAGGGAAGATTCCAGACCCACTTCAGTGCTTAACAACCCTCAGCTGTAGAAAGCCTTCCATATATGGATTGAAGTGTCATAGCTCAGGTAACCTAAATCCCTCTTACTGAAACATAAGATACGTTAATAATGTGTCTTGTCAATACCATTAGATTATCTTAGTTCAACCTAGTACCAGGCAAAGGGCCAGAGAACTCCTAAAGATTAGTCAGTGCCTTCTGATTGTTTAAATGTAAACATGTTTTTTTTCCACAAAACTCCTACCTTCAATGCCTAATCATGTTATGGAAATGACCTTGGATTCTTATAGGCAGTGGCAGTAGAATATAACCAAAGAATATGAGCTAGATGGGCTTCAAGGGCAGGCCCAGAGTCGTATTGTGGGTCAGAAGTGACTTGGTTAAGTTTTGAGAACCTGGTCCCAAGAAAATTGGCTATGAGGTGGTGAGTTTTCTTGATATTGCAGCCCCTTGAAATTGTCCATTGAAGTGTGAAAGGAAAACAGTCCCCATACCAAAAAATAATATATCCTTAATATAGTGAAGTAAAAAATCTGGTCGGGAATATGGTATGGATTGTTTAAATACCTTTATTTCATGGTAAATATGAAATACATGTGTGTATCTGGGGTCTACATCCATAAAACAGATTTTTAAAGAGGGGAAAATACAAAATCATCTCACTCGCTGAGTTTGTTGGAAATTTTTTTACTTTAAGAAAAGCTTAAAGGTATTTGGGAAAAACAGTCCTCGTTGCCCCCCCCCAAAATCCTTTCAACAGTTTTTTTCCATAGTTTATTATGCATATGCACAGTTGTACCTTGAGGTCCTGATTTTCTTCCAAGCTCTGGTCCAGACGACTTTGTATTATGATCTAAATATAGGAGAAAAAGAATGGTTATGCCTTGAAAGATTGCTTCGCACATGAACCAGACACAAAATCTCAGGGTGAAAGACGGAGCTCACCAGTTGCTCTTCAGGGTTGGCTCCTGGTTCAAAGAGAGCCAAGGGCCTCTCTTGTTCATCTTCAGGCAGAGACCCATTAAGTAGCAAGGCCTGAAAATCAACAAAAGGCAAAATGAAATGTGATCCCTCCAGTCAGGTGACTTGTGTCAAATAACTCAGGGACTGAGCCCAGTGAGCTCAGTCCCTAAGCTGGAATCACAACTCAACTTCCTCTAGAAACTCCTCTGTAGCTTTGGCTGCTCCTTTATTCTGTGCAGAGGCATGCTAATCTTGGGACCATCTGGAGCTCTGACACTATCCATGCCCCAAGTCTCTACCAGTTCTCTTGTATTCACCTGTATCCTCAGCTATAAAAGCCCCTCTTGGTCCCAGGAAGTAACTGGAGAACCAACTCTGCTTTCAGGAACAGTTGGAAGCATTTCAAATCAGAGCTACTCAAATTGGCTTTCACCAACAATATAGGGAACCAAAATACAGAGCTTGTTTATGCTGACTTTGGAAAGTACTTTTCAATGAATCAATATGTATATGCCTGGGGGATTGTGAGGGAGAGTTAACTGATATAGAGTTAAAAAAAAAATTCTCATTCTAATGTCTCAAGGTTACTTTGAAGATCTACACAGAAAAAGTAGAGAATGAGTATGGAGATTATATGTCCCCATTCATTTCAACTCTCCACACTGGCTTTTATTAGAGGATCAGTTATATAGCCAGTTCTGATTACCAACTGGACTACAGAAAATAATTGAGGGGCAGTTTGAAAAAGCCGACTCTGCTTTATAACTAAATTGAGTCACAAATCTGCCAAATAAGATTTATAAATAAGGTTTACATAGGCCATATACTGTTTTAGTAAACATCTTGAATACATTAAAAAGGTTAAGTCTGGCCTATGACTCATTTTCAGCATCTCAAAAGAATTTGAATTTGTAATAAAAATATGATCTAAAACTTGATGGTTACAATAAGTAAAAAGACAATGGAGCATCTAGAAAATGCTCCACTCTAATAATGAACTCATTAACAAGCTTTAACTAAAGATATATTGATGGGTGAGAAATCTAGGTTATAGCTTTGCTGCAACTTAGTCACTGCTGAAATCTTTAAGGAGTATAGAGGATGCTATGAGCTATTCTATGTCTTACAAAGAATTCAATTCTCCTTATAATTAATTATGTGGCTCTGAATTAACATGCCTTTCTGTTTGCAGGGGATATTGCAGTGTTGACTTTCAGGCTGATTCTTCATTTTTCTTACTTTCTCAAAAGCCAGTGACTCTTTCCCTATTGGAGGAACATAAACCTTTTTGAGAGCCAAATGATGGATATCTATATTCATAGAATGCAAAAGATCCTGGGAAAAATCTGTGTTAAATGTGTATCCCAAAGTTCTTCCATGGTAAACTGCCATACACAATTGTATAACCTAGGAAAATATTTCATTTGTTATTCCTGGAGCACTGGAGGAGAATCTGAATAACCTTTAAGATACTGAACCAAAAATGGAAAAAAAAAAAAAAAAACCAATTCCCCTCCACTTTCTTAGGCAATACATACCCCTGACTTCCTCAGTATGAAACGCATACATTATGCAGATGGCTTTGGCCACTACACCAATCTCCTTTTTTCTTTGGGAACCTTTTGTGTCCCCTTTCTGTTGTCGGCTGGCTGGGAGCACCCCATCCACCGCCTGCCTGCTGCTTGTGCCACACATACAATGTGGGCTTTGTTTACGTGTCCATAAATATTTGACAATTCAAAAACAGCACCATTCCCAGCACAAATGAAAAAGATTATTCCTGGGCAATTTTAGGGTCATCAGCATTCTACTCTGGGTCCCTCCCAAACCAGGGATAGACATACAAAAACAATGAAGTGAGGGTCATTCAGTGTGGGAACTATGTCAAGTGGGTTGGTCATTTCCTTTAGGGACATTTGCTGAACTGGCCCTGCAGGTAGAATATGGTAAATATTCAAGGATTTTGTTTCTCTTAAGGAAAACCTATTGTACTTGGTCAGTGAGATATAGAATCTGTGAAAATTACAACATCCCTGACCTGGAATTAAACTGAGAATTTGAAATGCTAGCTCTCCAAACTACTTTTAGAACAGTTAAGAAACCGCACAACTATTCACTATATTTTTCATGAACAAAAATTGCAACTGTACTTCTATAATCACCTGCAGTAAAAGAAGCCCATTTCTCAGGAGCATAAATCTGACAAAAATGTTTAGAGGAGGGGAAGGGCTCTCCTGAAACCCGAGCAGCTGAACTATTAAAAAATACTTCCAAGCTTCTGAAGTCAGAAAACAAGTATTTCCTTGTTTCCATTCCCCATATGCTACCTGTCTTCCTCTCTCTCAACCCCACATTCAACTTTGACCTCCTACAAAATTAAAACCAAATCATTTTCAGGAGACATAGTTGTAGAGGAAAAAAAAAAAGTAAACCAATGGGTTATAAAAACCAAGGAAGCAAGCTACCTGGAGTCCAGATATCATTTTCTTTGCCTCCTCCATTTCTTTTTCTAAGTGTTCTTGTTGTTCCAGCAACTGATCTTCCCATGAAGTCTCTAGATAGGTTCCTGGGCTCCCTGCTAGCCAGTCACGAGAAAATGGAGAATCTGTCTCATCTACAAAGTGAAAAAAGGGAGAATAGTTCATCTTGATGACCCACAGACACCTTCCGGAAGAGAGGGTTCCCAGAGTCATTAGTCAGGACTTCAGGCCTCCTGCACCTGTCGCCACTGCACAAACTGGAATCTCCACTAGGTGTGTGTGGAGTCTGGGTGGGGAGGGTGAGAACAGCTCTAAGCAAGGCACCTTCCATGAACTCCAGGCTCAAGTCTGAGGGGAGCAACATATATATTCTCACAGAAAGGGGAATTCCTGCCCTGGGAATAGCCCACCTTTCTTCTCTAGGAGGTGGGAAGCTATCTCCCCAGGCAGCATCTATTTGAAATGAGGCACATGCACCAGGGTGGTTTGATTCCTAGAGAGCCCACAGGAGGTGTGGATGGAAGGGTTGCCAAATGTGATACATTGTTGTTACCTACTTCAGAGATTCAGCTCTTTTGTTCTAACAGTCATAAATACTGAACCCTGCCTCAAACACACACACCTGGAGGCAAAGTACACAGGAAACACATCAGAAAAATACTTTTCCTGCCCTCACAAGAGTGTTTTAGGTCCTCTGAGGGCCTCTGGGCCAAACTCCTCATCTGAATTTCACTAACTGGCAGAAACATAGCTGCAGGAGTGTGTTTTGTCATCACGCTCATAAATGAGGGGGCATGGCATTGAAGAGACAGCTAGACATGAAGTCAGGAAGGCCCCGGGCACCAGCTCCCCTCCCTGTGACTCTGGCAGACTTCACTTCACCTCACAGTACCCAGGCAGCTGGCTCCCTCCCCATGCCTCACTGGGGCCTCCCCACACACGAGCTTAATCATGACTCTGGGGGCTCAAAAGATGCCACATAGCTAACATGCATATATCATTTTAAAGTTTAAAACATTCCTACTGTCACCTCATTTGCTACAACAATCTTGTGATGTCAGCCACTACAGATATTATCATCTCCACCTTACAACAGATGGAAATGAGACTTACAAAGTCTTAGGGGTCCTTCATCTAGTAAGTACAGAAGGCAGGCTTCAAACATGGGTCTCTTCTGACTCCAAGTATAGTGTTCTTTTTACAATATCATGTGTCTCCTCTCTTCATAAGACGACCAAAGTGAGGTAGAATATGGGAGAAGGACATTTCAGTTTTACTGTGAAGACCTTATCCTATTTCTTCTGAGGGGATGAAAATTCCACAAAAATATCATCTGCTTTATTTGATTTCTAAAGTGTTTCCTTTGTATTTTGTGAGAGGGAAAGGAGAGCAGTTAATTGGAATATAAAGAACCAAGAAAAGGAAGCCATTCCTGTTTCTCCCTCTCAACTTTAATCCAACTTTGTGTTCACTGCAACAAATTGACTCATATTCAGATCTTGATCTAAGATCAGGGAAGAGTAGGGAATTTTCTAAAAATAAATAAATGAAAATGAATTTTAAAAATAAATTTTAGCTCAGTCATAGGATCATATAACATCCTAGATGCAGACAGATGAGAAAAGACTTGTTCAGGGCATTGCAAGATTTTTGAATAGTTTGAACATTAGACATTAATCAAGAAAATATAATCCTCCTAATTAACCCCAAAGGCAATAAATCAAACCCTGTTAGTAGATATGTCCAGTAAACTGGAAGAAGCTAATCATCACAAATGGCTCTTGAAAACTTCAGAAGAACACTGTCCAGATTAGTAGGCAATGTCAGGAGAGGTTGATGAGCACTACCTGTTCTGTTCTCCTGTCCTTCAGAAGGGATAATGACAAAATCTGCCCTCTCCTCCGACTGGGATATAATGGATTCACTCTTTGCACTGTGGATAGGACTTGGTGATGTCAGACTGTGGTGAAGGAAGAAAGAGAAACAATTATTATGCATGATTATGCAGGGACTACAATAAACCTCTGTACTTTATTCCAGAAGCATATTCCCCTGTGAGGATCCAGTCCCCTGGAGACATTCCCCCCATAAAGACCTGGTCAACAGAGTTCCATTAAACTCAAATGATAAGATCAGTGATAAGATCTTTATCATGGGGTTTAGCCAACTGTTTCTTATTAAAAGGCTTTGGGACATTAAAAACCCAACTGCAGAGCTGAGAAAACAATACTAGTGTATATCTTGCAATTGATTTGTGAAGTAGAATAAAAGCAAAGTGCTACGCATTGGATTCTCATGGAAATAAAAGACAAATATGATATTTCCAATGATAAAAGTAGGGAAGGCAAAGTAGGCATTTGTGTGGGCCAACTTTAAAATAAAAGAAGGAGGGGAAAGAAAAGAGAAAGGGAAATAGAAAAAGGAAGGAGGCGAGTAGAAAAGGAGGAAAAGAAAGATTAAGTGGTTGGGTAAAAGCAAAGGGTAGAGATAGAAGAAGGCACTGACATGCACTTGGATACACATTTCATATTAAGCTGGAAGATGAGAAATGTAATATGGGATGGCTGGACAATATACGGGAACCAGAAAGGCAGTATGGTTTAGCTCTCAGTTCCTTACACTGTGTTTTTCAGAGCTGAGATTCCTAAAACCTGAAAATGGTAAATGCAGAGGAAGGAACTGTTTGGTTAGTTTTGCCCCACAAGCAAAAAGTTGTTCATTAAAACTGACAACTTCATTTACAAACTGCCACCAATAGATAATTAGATAATTGTCTTGGCAATTCATTATTTCAAAGTTATTAGAATCACTTAGGTTTTCAAGGAAAAGCAATTTTTTAAGGCTCCAAAACTAAGTGCACAAATAAGACAAGATATTAAGGTAATATAGTTGTTTCCTCTCATCTGATAAAGAAGCAATCCAAAAGAATCTCTTTTTAATTTGAGCTGCACCTTGAGAACAGTAGCACTGAAACAATCTCAGAGACTGTGGGGTCTGCAGTTCCAGGCCCCTCTCAGGAATCCTTCCCAAATCCGTCACCCAGACAACAGCAAAAGTGTCTAGGGTTCACTGACCCATTTAATGTGCCCCTAAAGTCTCCCAGACTAATCCTCACAACCATGATCAGGAGTTAATGTTTCATTCTTCCTAAGGCAGGAACAGAAACCAACAAAAACAAAAGCAAAACTGAATGGAAATTATCTGGAAATATTTCTAAATCTCAAAGGCAACTAAGGGACAGTGTCCCTATGCTCTCTCATGTACTTGGTTTAAGGGCCAGACCTCAGTTAGGAACATTCTCCCCACCCCCCCCCACTCCCATGACAGGAGTGGGAAAGCCCCTCATGTCCTATCTAGCTCATCCCTACAGGTCTAATCTACTCCTTCAGAGGGGTTTTCTCTAAATCTTTGTCAGTACTTCAATCACTCAGATAGGGCATCTTAACTAACATGATTTATGGGCATAGAAATAAGAGAGAGCTTCTGTCCTTAGAACAATCCCCGGCTTCTCCAGGGCACAGATTTAAAGTTTTTTAAGTTCTAACATTAATGTCTTTAAAGAAGCAGCAATTCAAGTTTGGAAATTCAGGCATAGCTCTTCAGTAGCTGGTTTTCGATTTGTTTGGGTTTTTGTTTTAACAATAATAAAAGAAACCATTGGAGTCCCTCAGGACAAGGTATGATGGGTCGAGCGGGGGCTGTCCGTAAAACCCTGGAGGATTACATGCTGTTCGCTATGCATTCCGATGGGCAGCTGGAGGCACGTATTGAGCCTTGCGTGGAAGCTAGCAGAGTGGGTCTGGGCATGGGAGAGGTGCCTAAGCCCCATCCCCGAGCCGCGGAAGAGCCTCCCCCCGCATGCCAACGCATGCTCGGCTCCACCCTGGCCCCGCCCATGTGCGCTGCCTCCCATATAAGGGCAGAAGGAGGCGGATGCCTGGGTATCCAGCTGAGTCGGAGGAGTGTCAGAGGAGGCACAGGAAAGCAACATTTGTTTCCCCAGTTGAGGTTGCCCGGTGTGAGAAGCAAAAGGGAGGGAGCGGTGGCAGGAGGGACCTGGGGCTGAGTGAAAAGATGAAGGTTTCGGAGAAGAACCCTGGGGATCTGAGGCATGCGTGCGGCGAAGGAAGCTGGGGGTGGGGGACAGTTTCTCCCCAGGAGATGGACGGAGGCACCAGCAGCACAGAGAAACATTTTAGTCCTCGGGTCTCAAAAATCGGAAGACATATTTTAATCCTAATTATTTTGGGGATGACGTTTCCTTTTAAAGATCCCATTTCCTCCCCAGCCGGTCGTCCAACACCTCCTGCTTCCCCACCCCCCAACACCATCAGGAGCCTCAGTGGAGGCGGCGGGTGGCTGGTGACAGCAAGCACGCCAAGGGAGGCATTCCCTAACTGCCATGTACTCGAGTCAAAGGTCATTGTCACGTCTCGAGCGGAGCAGTGACCCTCCCAGTCGACTCTGGACTCCGGAGACAAGCAAGGCCATAAGCTCAAGTGTCCGCATTCACAGATGGGTGGTGAATCTGATGGGAGCGAGTCCTTCCCCTTAGTTCTCTGCGTCCCTTGGTTAACCCCGGCGCTGCCTGCGCTCCCTAAACCTGCTGCATTTTTAAATCAAGGCTCTCTGGGCCGGCCCCCAGGTCTAGGTTGCCAACATCCCCCAAGGCCCCGGAGCTAGCTCTTTAATGGTGCCGTTGCGCCCCACCCCCATCCCCGGCCCACCGCCTGCGATGACAAAGGTGACACCGGCTCACCATTTGACCTGCGTCCCTCCCATGGTCCCCTCCAGGCTCCGGCTTTAGCAAGCCCGCTTGTCCAGGCGGAGTAGGAGGCTGCTCCAGATCACATCTCCGCGGCTCGAGGGCATGTCTCACCCCCGATCAGGGGCAGCAAAGGCGAACTAATGAGGAGGCGTCCCCTTGAAAGGGAAGGGGTGGGAAGGACGAAGAGTCGGGGGTCCCAAACCCCGTATTTTCCCAACAGCTTAGACACTGCAGCAGCAGCAGCGGCTCGGCCTCAATGCACGCCGACTCCCCTCGCAGACTGCCAGTTCCTAGCTCTGGCATCTTGGTCCTCGCCGCTGCGAGGCGATGCGCATCTCTCGGCTCCCAGGCATCTCAACCCATCGCCGCAGAGCCGGAGCGGAGGAAGGCGGAGGCTCCGCTTCGAGCCGAGCCGAGCCGCGCTGCGCTCCGGCCGCCAAAGCCGACAGAGTGGGCAGGGGTGGTGACTCGGCCGAGCTCCTGCAGACCCCTCCCCTCCCGCCCGCAGCCTCCGGTCACACGCGCTCGGTTCGCTCCGGGCGGCGGCGGCGGCGCAGGGATCCCATCCGGCGCGATCCCAGACTAACGCGGCGGGCACACTGGAGCTGGGCTCCGGGTGGAGAGCTCGCGAGGGAAGGAGGGAAAGAGGGAGGGGCGGAGGGAAGGAAACGCAGAGGGAGGAAAGGAGCTGAGAGGAGAGGGGGAGGGGAAAAGGGAGGGGAAAGGAGGGAGGAAGAACCGCGGAGAGGAAGCCGCGCTGAAGATACAGTCCTCATCCTGGTAAATGGCACACTCGGGCAATTCCCTCGGGCCACGAAACTGTTGCCTTTTCTAATCTGAAACCTGTCTTCTGGACACCCAGGCCCAGTTAGAAACCTGAACATGGCTCTGTGCGCGGGGCGAGGGCCGGGACGCGGGCTGGATGGAGAAGGGCTCTCCTCCCAACGTCATCCCATCCTTTTCCCCTCTCCCCACTTTTTTATTTAAATTTTTTTATTTGTTTTAAACTAATACTAATTTCCTTTTTAAAATACACGGTCCGAAATTATCAAGCAAAGGAGAGTGGGTCCCCCCGCCCCCCTGCAGACAGGGCGGGGAGGAGGAGAGGGGGGTAGGGCCCAACGATGGCAACCTCACCACCTCACCCTCATCTCCCTACAGCCGTCGTTGAGTTAGAGACACGTCAATCCTGGGCTATTAGACCCTCTCTAGTAAACTGCTTTCTAAGAATCGCTAACCATCTTGGAGCCCATCATCTTGAATTCAAAGAATCTCTCTGCTGGAACAGCCGCTCCCTATCCGAGGTGGAATTAGGAAGCAATTATTTAGGTCTCCCCTCCCAGAGGAGCTCATTGAGGAAAAGACCAAGTGACTGATTACCCAGCAGGGGGCAGTGACTAGGGGATAATGAGATTCCAAAGGTGAAATAAGGGAGGATTGAGCAATAGAAAAATAAATATGGCCTATTTCCCTCGAACGCCTCCCCCTTAAACAGGCTGGGATGATTTTTTCCATTTCTGCATGATTTCCAGTGAGTCACTTGTTCTCCGTGTCCCACCCCCACGGTCTTGCCGGGGTCTCTAGGCCTACAAGAAGTCAGCAGGTGCTCTCCAAGAGGAAATACAGACTCTTTTCTGCTCTCTGACTCAGGCAGGCTACCTGAGGTTCTGCAGAGTGAAAGGCCTCGTAGGCCAGCAGGAAACAACAGATCTAACTGTATGACTGAACATCTTTTGAATTTGTCCCAAGTGATAGTCTCATTAAAACAAAAAAGGCTAGAAAGAAATCTCAGAGGCCAGCCTCTCTGAGATCTATTCTGGAAGTATGGGTATTATATCAAGTTGACCAGGGTTGCCACCATTTTATAACATTTTTTTCTCTTTTGAAATTCAGAATGACTTCAGTAAATCAGAACAAGGTTCTTTAAAGGCAGGATGGCATTCAACGTGAATAAAAAACAAAAGAAACCCAAAACACAGAAACAAAATGAGGAATTGGCTAGCTGAAGTTTACTTAATAACATGGAAAGGATAGCAACACGACTGAGTTGGGCCCAACTCCCCTGCCAACAAATTTACCATGAGGCACCCTAGAACAGCAGGTGATTTATTATAGGGAGCTTCTGGATGAAAAAATTATCTATTCATGTGGGCTCACACCTTCTCTGCCACATTTAGGCTTAGAGAGCTGCCTAGGGCACTGAAAGATTGAATCACTTGTTCAGGTTCACATATCCAGTATGTCAGGTAGGACAAACTCAATTATAATACTTTTTTAAAAGCTCTGAGGAGTTGTAGTAGAATATAAATTAAATATGACTCAGCACTAATTTACAGTTATTAAATAAGTTAATACACCAGGATGTGTTTACAGGAGCATGGCTTTCATTAGCTAAGGAAGTAATCCTCCTGCCATTACACTGGACATCACTCAGCCTTTATTAGAGCACTGTGACCCATTTTTGCCTCTGCATTTAGCTCCAAAGGATATTAGGTTTATAGCTAGATTCACACATTTATTAGTTCAGTCAAATTTTTACCAATCCACAATTCCCAGTTCTGTCAATAAACACAGTAAACATAAGGTGCCCTAACAACTGGACTTATTTGCTTTGCTTCATGCCTGCCACCATTTTCTTTTCATTCTGCATCCACCACTTACAACTGTATTCTAATTTCAAGACTAAAAGAATTAAGAAAGCTTAAAACCATACTACAAATTTTTGGACATGCTGCACTAGAATTATTTCTTAGCTGCTGGCTTTACTCTGATAGTACTCTAGCCATGCCCCCATGTGGCCATGACTAAACATGGTCACTGGGACCATGCACTGAAATGCACACAACATTTTTGATTGTGAGGAAATATTTATCACTTCACCTTTTACCTCCCTCAGCCCCATTTCTTCCTCCCTCCAATTATGGAAGCCACAGGAGAGTATACTCCTCTATAATCAAATATTGACCATGAGAAAAGCTGTTTTAAACATTTTTGGGGGACCAAAGTCCCTGACAGTCCTTCCCAAATGTCACTTTTAGCTAGAATAATTATAACAGGTCATAGGGTAATAGTTACCTGGAGGAGCTGGCCTTAGATGAAGATCCTTGATGCCCCTCATATTGCTGCACCAGTGCCCGAACACTCCAGTAAGGATTTTCAATTTCCTCATCCATGCTGCTGTTTCTAAAGACAGGTAACAAAGAAGGGAGATGGTATCAGACCCTCAACCCACCCATGACTCAAGGTCACTCTTTTTCATCAGATGCAGAGACCTAATGATATGGTGCATTTCTCTAGCATGGCTTGGCTTTCTGAATTCACACATGGGTATTATGATTGGGTTCAGAAAAGAAACATCTCCCAAGCAAATAAATGAATGAATGACAATAAATAAATACACAGCAATAGCATAAGTTAACATTTGGAGTCCCAAAAATTTTTCAGAAACTGCTCCTTACTCTTTAGTAGCTGCAAATTTAATATATCTCCAGAAAGGAGGTATTTCCTCTTTTTTTTGGCTGGTCCTCCTAGTGTGCCTGCACAAGGCAGAGACTGTCCGAGTGGTGTTAATACCTGGACATGGTAACATTTAAGGGAAAATACCAGAGTGCAAAGGGCAGTTTCCCACAGCCCACGCCTTCCCCTTACCTTTGTCTGTATCGGAAAACATCTCGCCCAGACCGTGACATATCATGACATACATCTGCCAAAGCAGCAGCTGCGCCCTGAGCCACTGCAGTGGCAGAGTGGGGTTGGTGACTCTGCACCGGGGCTCTGGAGTCTCTTCTGTGGCTCACCATCCTATTGGAACCAGGTTTGAAATGTGCTGCCAAGGCAAGGACCAGCCTCATGATAGACTTCAGGTTTCCTTCCACAATGTCTGTGGGATGGGAGAGACCCCAAAGAGATCTTAGGCACGTGGCAAAGGGCTTAAGGACCTTCCCTACACACTCAGGGTTAGAATGGTTTGGATCTCCTAAACCCACTTGACATGGGGACTAGAGAGGATACAGTGACTATCCTTCCTATTCACACAGTTTTTCTAGAGAGAGGGAGAATGCAAGAACAAATGACAGGTGTGATAAGAGTTCAAGCAAGGAAGTGTTCACATTTGATCCTTTCTACTTTATAGAGCATGCACTGTAACAAGGCCGGTGGCTGCCAATTATGAAGCATCCCTCCCGCTAAATGAGCAGTATCCCACCCAGGATACCAGGTCCCCTGACCGTCTGGCCCGATAGAGAGGACCCAGCTCGCTACAGACAATGGCGGTCTGCTCTAAGAGCCACGACTCAGAACTGGGGCCAGGGGGCTCCCCAACTCTGGCTTCCCCTTCGGGGCCCCACCACTGCTGCAGCACCAGGTCATCTTCTCCTAAGTAAGCCTAAGGTGCCATGACCAACATCCTTTTAGATGTTATCGGAGGACATGACAGCAAGCTGGGAGATTTCTCTGCTCACACCTGTAGCCTTCTGTGATATGAAACAATAATGAGGGAAAACCGCCTGCTTCAGACCAACTGCAGGATGGCCAGTCAGCCAATAAGCTGTTGTTAAGTGCCTAATATAAGTGCCAGGATCTGTGCTAAGTAAGTACCATGACAAAATTAGATCCTGATGTCCTACAGTGATTCTTAGTCAAAAGGTCAAGAGAACTGGGAAATATGTAGAAATACACTTTTGTTTTTCTAATTTCAAGAAGGCAGTCTTAATATCAGCTTGTCAGTTCTGTCATTTCTTTTCTAAGAATTAATTCTCCTTCACTCACATCCTTGACAAACCACCACTGAACTATTGTAAATAAAGGATTCCTGTCTTTTCTCCCTTTGTCATTTGCTGAAACTGGCTTCTCAAAGCATTCAAGATTTCAGGATTACTCTGTCCCCAAATCAGGTATTTGTTATATTCTTAGAGTATTTACCTGAGAACCTATGTCTGGTTCTGTTCTGACTTATCCAGGACCCTTACCAATATCACCTAGGGAGTTCTGAAGATGGCCATCAAGTGCTAAGACTGAGTACGTACATCCTCAGTGTATAGGAATATAGTACTAACCTTTAGCAGAGGTCTGATGCATTCGAATCTTTTTGGAGGCCACAAACTGTAGCACTTTTTCCACATTGTTCTTCATTTCCTGCTGATTGCTGGGACTCAGCTGCATCCCATTCAACTTCTCTCCAGCTGGGAGAAAGAAAATACTATATTAATAGAGTTGTATCTGCCTGAGATTCATTAAGAATGATGACATCAGTAGGGTAGTTGATTTGGGAACTAAATGTTTGACTAAATATAGTGAATTGTCTCAGTCTGCATGGTTTGGATGGACTTGGAAAAAGAAGCGAATTGAAAATGGGTTGTTTTGGTACCTTTATATTATTATCTTTGATGCCTTTTGACGTGACTATGTCCATGAATAGTTTAAAAAGCCTCTGGACACAGGTTTAGAAAAATAAAAGCACCACAAAATAAGTAAACCAGAATGAAGAAGCTAAGTAGTTGAATTCATGTATTATACACAAGCTGCTTCCTAAACAGACTGAAGAGGTTTCCCTCAAGGACCCCAAGCAAGGCCAGTTGATGAATTAGCCATGGTACTATAACTAGTTATACAGACCTGCCACAGGGGCCAATCACCAAGAGCAGAGAATGGCCCTTTTTTATAATCCCAAAGTGTGGAGGATAGAGAGAGACTCCATTTGTGATGTAAATATGGGCAAATCTCTTAAACTGTGCCTCAGTTTCCTCATCTTATTTACCTTGTGGGGAGGCCCTACAGGTGGATTCATGGATTGACTGTGGGGGCTGGTGTCACCGTACACAGAACCTGGCGACTACTAACCAACAATCTCTATCAGGTACGCCAAGATGACGCCATCCCGAAGATCTTGCCGAAGATCTTGCACAGGTTTCACCTCTGGTCTCTTCTTCAGCTGGGCATTCACCCATGCCACATAGGTCTGTAACTGTTGCTGAAAAAGGAAGAATGGGAATAAGGAAGAGGTGAGGTTAGCTCTCTCCACAAGTCCACCTACCCACTCCATGGCAGAAGCAGCAGCCAAGCCATATAATTATCTTTGCCCACCATAAGAATATGGAAATGCTAAGGCAGGGAGAATTCCAGAATCTTAGAAATGGAAGGTACCCAAAAGGGTGTAGCCCAACTCCCTGTCCAGTGGATGGGTTTCCTGCTTTAACACCCCTGAGATATAAGCATCTGACTTCTGAGAGAGCTCAGCTTGATCAGAAAATGGAGTGTGTGCCAACCAAGATCTCTGGTTGAGAATGAATCCACAGGTTGCACCTTCGACTCCC
>JAJPUD010016773.1:0-32283 GCA_023553655.1 Myrmecobius fasciatus
CACAGTTTGATAACTTTTTGTCTGCTATTTTTTTCAAGCACTAGTAGAGTCCCTTGTGTCTGAGTAGTGGTGGGTAGACAGCACAGCAGGACAGCTACACACACCAAAATGGCTCTAACACTCAGAACCCGCGGGACCGAAGAAAGTTAGAGCTCCCCAAGACAGAAAATGTGGAAGAAGCATCAGGTAGTGACACAAAACAAATAAAGAGTTCAGATAAACTCTGTTCTCAGTTCCTGGTGACAGGAAGTGCTTATTAGCAGCTTTGAGAGTGGGCGGCAAAACAGCTCGCGAGATTTTATCAGGGGGCGAGAGGAGGAGGGAAGAGAGAGGTCTGTTGTGCCTTGCCCTGCTCTGCCCTTCCTTGCCCCGCCTAGACAGAGCATCGAGGCCGCCCCACGAGTTTCAGCTCCGCCTCCAGGTGGATCACTACCTTCCCCTATGCGCGTGCGCTGGCGCGGGTCCTCGCGCGGCGCGAGCCCCGGCCGCCAACTTCGGTGAGGTGGGCGCGCACGCCACTTATACCTATAGTGGGGAGAGGGACTGTATTGGCCGACCCGATTCACTTCTTAGCCGAGACTAGCAGCTAGTTGGGAAGGCCCCAGCTCGGCCTGGGCGGGAAGGGACTGGACGCACCCATCCTGGGCGCCAGCTCCTCTCAGCTCGCCGCCCCCGCGTAGATATTTTTCGGTTCTTGGCTGTCCCGGCTCCAGCCGCGCCGCAGTGTCGGGGATCATGAGCCACTGTGCCCCGCCGCGGGCCCCTCCAGGTTGAGGGGCTGCTGCCGTGTGGGCTGCGGCCCCCCAGCGAACTTCGGCCCCCAAGGCTGGGGCCCCGCGCCGCGCCCCGGAGCCCGCGCACCCTTTGAGAGAATGCACTCTCCCGTGGACCCCAGTGCCAAGCAGGCTCTGAGGAAAAAGCCCCCCGAGAGGACCCCGGAGGTGAGCTAACTCCATCTTCGAGGATCTCCTCGGGACTCTCCGGGCCGCCCGGCCAGGGGTGGGCGGGGTGGTGGTGACAAGGAGTGGGGAACTTGACTGGCATATCTTGACAACTTTTCAAAGGGCAACAAATTCTGGATTCAATGGGAACATGGATGTTACTGGCATAACTTGGGGGGGAGGGTTGCTATCCCTCATTACTCGTACGACCCTGAGATGCAGAGTCCGATGGATGTTACTGACATAACTGGGGCGGGGGGGGAGGGGGAGGGCTACTATCCCTCATTAGCCGTGCGTTGATGAAAATGAAAAGTAGTGGTGGAGATGTGCCCGTTTCGACAATATCGGCCCGCGGGTCGTCAGATGGTCAGAGCTCCCAGGTGACAGGAGGGCCAGGCGGGCACCTTTTGGGCCACTGTGGCTAGTCTGGTCACAGATCAGGGAGAGTATCTTTTTGGAGATAGGACCCGCTGGAGGAGGCACCTTAACATTACATTTGTTCTAATGAGAGCGAAAGACACTTCACACAAAAGGAACCTGCTCCCCTGGTCCCTAGTACACATTACCAGATTGCTACGAAGCAGAGTTCTGAAACTTGATCTCTGAATCTACAGTGGTTTACTTGAAGTTGTCTCAATTTTAGGAGCATACCTTTAGTTGGATGGTTTGCCCCATCTTGATCATTTTCTGCACCTAACTTGAAATATTTTCTTGAAATCAAGTCAGTTCAGTAGGTTACCTTTTGTAATGTGACATTTCTCTTTGAGTGGGGCTGCTCTTTACTTCCAGTCAACTCCCCATTTTTCTATAATGTCTAAATATACTTTTGACAGAAATTTTCTCTAACTTTGAAGAGCAGGGTAGGTATCTACATTACTATCACTCTTCCTAAATGAAATCAGGCAGGCATTAGACAAATTAATTAAAAATTAAGACTCCTTCTATTAGTATAAAGCATAAAATGAACCTGGAATTAAGTAATTACTTAAATAAGGATCCTCTCAAATCAAAAAGAATACAAATCAGATCAAGGTAGGGAAACTCAAGCTTCACACTCAAGGAACTCCCATAGCTCAGCATCCTTCGGACAATACATAAATAATCCAACTAACAAAAGTTTTCGAAGAGTAACAGTGATTTAGATGATGGTGGTACAAAGAGATAAACATCATAAGCAACCGATTTAAATTTAAGACAACAGTATTAAGGAAAATTAAAAAAAATTTACCTGATGCAGATTTCAAGTTTTTTTGTTTTTGATAAGTATTGGAATTAAATTTGAAGTATTTTAGTTTAAGTTTTGTAGGAGTCTACTGTACAACTTGTATAGACAGTGTATTGATTTTTGCCTTTTTTTTTTTTTGTCTTTTTATACTGAATTTGTGTACTTAACTCTTGTGTTATAGTGCAAAGAACACTGACTTGAGAGGCAAAGGGACCAACATTGAGAACAGTGCCTGGCACATAGTAGGCTCTTAATGCTTATTGACTGACCTGGAATCAGATCCTACTGGTATGATTTGAATCAGATCATTTCCTCTCTCTGAGTCTCTTCTGCAAAATGAGGGATTTTGGCTTAGGTAGTCTCCAAGATCCCTTTTAACTCTTAAGTCTGTGATTCTTTAATTTCAGTTACTTTAAGGATTGTCCCACAGTTAAATAAGTAGAAGGTTTTCAGAAATTTCTTTAGCTGAAAAATTCATTACCTCATTAATTTTCTCTATAATTAACTAGGCTGAACTCCTACTTTGCCAGGGTACCTAATCTACATGGGGGGGGGGCGGTTCTATCAGGTCCATATCTGAAACCTTTCTTAGCTTGAAAATTGCAAAAACTTACATTCTGATTGGATAGATTTTGTTTCATTTTATTTTTTTCTCAATAGCATTTTATTTTTTTTCAAATACATGTAATTTTCAACATTGATTTTTTTGTAAAACTTTGTGTTCCAAATTTTTCTTCCTTCTTCCCCAAGACAGCAAACAATATATTAGTTAAATATATGCTACCTTTTTAACATATTCCATATTTGTCATATTGTGCAAAAAAAAAAAATCAGACCAAAAGGGGAGGGGAAACCATGAGAAAGAAAAAACAGATAAACTAAAATATGAAAATACTATGCTTTGATCCACATTCAGGCTCTATATTTCTCTCTCTGGATGTGGATGGCATTTTCCATCCAAAGTCTATTGGAATTGCTTTGACATTGTTGAAAAGAACTATATCACAGTTGATCATCAAACAATCTTGTTACTGTGTGCAATGTTCTTCTAGTTCTGCTGGATTCACTCAGCATCAGTTCATATAAATATTTCCAGGCTTTTCTGAAATCATCCTACTCATCATTTCTTATAGAATAATAATATTCCATTATTTTTGTAACTTATTCAATCATTCCCTAACTGATGGGCATCCTCAGTTTCCACTTCCTTGCCACTACAAAAAGACCAGCTACAAACATTTTTGTACATATAGGTATTTTTCCCTTTTTTTATTATACCTTTGGAATATAGACCCAGTAGTGAAGAGTATGCATCGTTTTATATCCCTTTGAACATACTTCCAAATTGCTCTCCAGAATGGTTGGATCATTATACAACTCCATCAACAATGTATTCCAGTTTTCCCACATCCCCTCCAACATTTGTCATTATCTTTTTCTGCCATCTTAGTCTGATTGATAGATTTTAAAGCTAAGGGTCAGGGGTAGCTAGGTAGCACAGTGGATAGAGCACCAGCCCTGAAGTCAGGAGTTCAAATCTGGCCCTCAGACACTTAACACTTCCTAGCTGTGTGACCCCGGGCAAGTCACTTAACCCCAATTGCCTCAGGGAAAAAAAAAGATAAGGGTTATTTCCATGTCATAGGAATGGATATTTAATGGTGCCTAGAAGATGAGAAATGTCACTTGTCAAGAAAAGCAAATAAGTCATCATGGCTTTACTACAGATTGGAAAAATAGATGATAAAGAAATTTAAGTCAAAGAAAAAAAGTTATATTTGATGCTAGAGGTAATAAGGAACAGATGAAGTTTTTTGAATAGGGAAGTGCTATTAATTAATCAGTACTTATTAAGTGCTTATTGTCAGTACTGTGCTGATGTAAGTAAGATACAAAAAGAGCCAAATGACAGACCCTGCCTGAAGAGTTTATAATCCAATGGGGGAAGACAACATGGAAACAAATATCTGCAAAATATTATATATATAGAAAATAGGAAATAATTAACAGGGGGAAGACACTAGAATTAAAAGAGGTAGGAAAAGACTTCAAGAAAAGTTGGGATTTTAGTTGGAATTTAAAAGAAAATTAGGCAAGGTAGTAAGAAGAGTTGAGAATTAGTTCTATAGAAAATCATCTTGTGTAGAGCATAACATCTAGTTATGTGGAAGATAAATTGAAAAGGAAAAAAACTTGTCCAGTGGTGTACATTACAATGTGTTTCTTATTTTTCAACCTTTGGGGCTGTAATAATGTAATTAGCATTTATTCTAATATGTTTCTCCATTGTCATTTAGATAGTCTAAGGGAGATACACAATTTTAATTTGTTGGAGATTTTGATTCATTTTTGCTGGACCTTGTTCTGTTACTTCATGTTTGAAATTGGAATGAAATGAGATATTTGTAGATCATCTAATTTACTTGGCTGTAGCACAGAACTCAGCAAAAGTTCAGTCCTAGTTCCCTTTATTGTCACATGGAAACATGTCTGGTCACCAGGGTGTGTTGCTTCCTGGACCAGTTAAGTTTCAAGAACAGAGGCTCTACCTTTAGGGGAAAAAACTTATCCACCCTACATGGAAGATATTACTTTTACAACAATCCAACCCTTGATGGCAATGTCCTAAATGACCTTAATGGACATTTCTCACTTAGAGGATGGAATACTGGAATAGGTAGCCCTGGAGGAGAAAATTAGCATTGGTAAAAGAAAAGAAAGAAAGAAAAAAAAACAACAAGCAATTACATTTGAAGAAGTACAGGACTAGGGTGATTGAATTTGAAGAATAGAAAAGCCCAGAAATCCCAGCTTTGTCCTCCCCAATTGGTAAGGACCAAGTACTGGCTCTGTTACGGGGGATGGTATATTGAGTACAATTGTAAAACAAGGATAATAGAAGTAGTATTAACATCAATAGTACAGTGCAAATAATGACACTACTTGCGTATTCACTGATCTTCAACATTGGTCAGCGTCATCTGTTGTAAAGTAGCTAAGAAGTCATTCTACTCTTTTCATGCGGCCTGCTCATAGTGCTCTCAATCCCACCAGCTAGGATGTCCTTTCCCTGGGATCTCCAATCTAGGGAAGTTAATATCAAATCTCTGCTTCTCTTTAAGCTTGTGGGAAAAAAACAAAACAAAACAAAAACTGATGTTAGGGCTGGAACTAGAGGCCTCTACACTATAAGCTTAAATTATTTTCCCCCAAAGCTCTATCATGAGAGAATTTGTATCCTTTGCTTCACCTTTTGATCCCCAATGTTATCACTCCACAGTCTGTTTTATACTTATGCTTTCAAAGTACTATTAAAGAAGAAAGCAAACCTTGACTCACTATAGATTAATGCAGCCCAATTTATTTAACCTATGCAATTCAGCAATTTTAAGTTATATCCCAGACCTTTCAAGTTCTTAGCTCCACTTTTCTCTCCTAGAGTGGTAAATGTTCTCAACATCAGCTTTATTAAGAAGACTGTGATTTCTCTCATCTGTGCTGGATACCTATCTTTTCATCCTTTCCAGTGTAACAATAAGTATCCTTTGTTTCCCCCAAAGCCAAATCTTTTTAAAAAAAATTTTCCTTAATACTGTTGTCTTAAATTTAAATCGGTTGCTTATGATGTTCATCTCTTTGTACCACCATCATCTAAATCATTATTTCTCTTTGAAAAGTTTTGTTAGTTGGATTATTTATGTATTGTCTGAAGGATGCTGAGCTATGGGAGTTCCTTGAGTGTGAAGCTTGAGTTTCCCTTGATCTGATCTTGTATCCTTTTTGATTTGAGAGGATCATTCATTTTGTCCCTTTCCTTCAGCCTCTTTTCTGTTTTCCTCTTCTGTTGACTCCTTTTCTTCTGCCTTCAAACATGTTCTTCTATATTGGGGAAACAAGTAATTCCTTCCTTCTGTCCTTATTTTTCTTCTTTCAAATACAACAGTACTTCTGTTTTCACCATATAAGAAATAGAAATTAGTATAATTCTTAATCACTGTTACTTGGTTACTGTTGTGCTTTAAAGTTTTAGATATTTTGGTTGTGAAGGTATTTGTTTGTAATTATATGCAAATATAAAATCTTGAGAAGTTAGGGAGAATAGTTAAGTGAGAGTCCCAGAGTGGAAAGAGTAATAGAGAGTTGAGAGGGTTAAAGAGTATGAAGTGTTGTGAATTTTAATTAACAGGAAAAAAATGATTTTGTTGCAAATAATCATACAAAGATTAGACAATTTGGACATACTCTTAAACCCTTTGCATTCAAAATACCCTGAACCCTCTGAATGCTGAATTCTGACCGAATTCTGAAACTCAAATAATAAAAAAACTGTTCTTATCATAAAAACATTGAGTTTCATGACCGAAACAGTATCAAGCTATATTGTATGGTTAATGATGATTGCTTTCTGTTAACTTCTTATTGAAAGAAGATTGACTGGTTGCTTTCTAGTTATGCTTGTACTTTGTAGCTAAACACATTTGATTTGTATTTAAGAACTAGCTTGGACATTTATTCAGATAAAAATTTCTAGCATGGACATTTAAGATTCAGATAAAAATTTTCAGTTTTCAAGAAATATAAAAAGAACTGGTCAGCACATTGCCTTGAGGTAATGGTTTTTATCATCAGGTCATGACTTAATTAATGTCTCTGGTTAGTTAGGGGTTTTCACAGCTTCTGACTGCAGTATTCAAGCAAAACTTCATGGTGGAGGTGTAGTTGAGTGAGACCTTGAAGCCACTACATAGGCAAATAAATCATTTACCTCTTAGTGCTCTAAGATTTTAAATTGCAATTCACTTACTTTGCATTCTTAGAATTTCCTCACCTGAAGTTTCCAATATAAATGAAATCATGGATCCACTTTTAAAAACAGAGTATTCTCTTTCACTGTGTCTTTGAATATTAGGAAATTGGAATTGATTCAAAATGCTTCAGGAATTGTCTCACTGGTTGGGAATTCTTATAACTGATTGCAAATAGGGCTTTTAGGAACATGGTACTTATAGTTCAGTAGTAGAATTTTACATGAATTACAGTCTTAGTAGTTATTTTTTAAAGTCTTTGAGAAGTATAATTATTTTAGTGTTTATTTGTATCTTGAGATACAAGTTCATCTTTAGTTCACATTTAGTTCAAATAATATCTTGACTATGATTATACATTTTGTTACTTTAGAGAAAAATATGCACAAAATATGTGTGTTTATGTATGCTTATGTATATATGTAATCTAATCAGTTTAGGTGAAGAAATGCCAAAGTGGCTAGGTGAGGTGGCTAGGGAAGCTTAGCATAGTGATTTTTAAAACTTGGGAGTTCTCATTTGCTTTGATCAGTTTTCCCCCACTAAGTACAGGATTAGTATAATGAACCCCAGTTGGTAGAAGGTTCTCTAAAGAAGGGCAAATTGGTTCAGGTGAGAATTTGACATGGTTATTGAGTTCCCAGTTGGTAGTGGACCCTTCATTTCCATCCTGAGTAAGATGGGGAGAGCCAGCCCTTAAAAAATAGAAATGCCATAATGAAAGAATTGAGATGCCTCAACTTGTCTTGAAGTTAGTCAGTGACTTGGAATAATAGCTTGAAAGCCTTGTTGGAGAATATTGCTTGAGGCAGTTTTGTCATGGCCAGATTGAAGAAAATTTAGGGATGTGGTCAGGTTTGAGAAAGAAATACTGTGGGAAAAGACAAGAAATAAAAATAATTCTGACCACTGAATAAGATAGGCTTGTGAATGAAAAACTATTATGCTAAGCCAAAAATGCATATCATCACATTAAAGGAAATGCTAGGTTTTTTTTTAATAACTTTATATTTTGTATTCTTAACTCATCTTTTGCATTACTTTTTTTTAATAAAGCTTTTTATTTACACATGAGTGACCTTTCAACATTGACCTTTGCAAAAAAAACCTTTTTTTTCCCCCAAGCTTTTCCTTTCCTTCTCCACTCCCCAACCCCTAGCTGATAGGTAATCTAATACATGCTAGATAGGATAAATTATATGAGAAATACAGTACATGTATACATATCTATACAGTTATCTTACTGCACAAGAAACATCAGATCTAGAAAGAGAAGAAGAAAAAAAACAACTTAAGAATGAAAACAAAATGCTTGGAAATATTCACAGAAAGCGTTAAAATGCTGTGTTGTGGTTCACTCTCAGTTCCCACAGGACTCTCTCTGGATGTATATGACTATCTTCATCGCAGAACAACTGGTTTGAATCACATCATTGTTGAAGAGAACCATGTCCATCAAAATTGATCATCGTATAGTCTTGTTGCTGTGTATAATGTTCTCCTGGTTCTGCTGATTTCACTCAGCATCAGTTCATGCAAGTCTCTCCAATCCTCTCTGAAATCCTCCTGTTGGTCATTTCTTACAGAACAATAATATTCCATAACATTCATAGCATTTGATAAAATCCAACATCCATTCCTATTAAAAACATTAGAGAGTATAGGAATTAATGGACTTTTCCTTAAAATAGTTGGTAGCATCTATTTAAAACCATCAGCTAGCATCATATGTAATGGTGATAAACTGGAACCATTCCCAATAAGATCAGGGGTGAAACAAGGTTGCCCACTGTCACCATTACTGTTCAATATTGTATTAGAAATGCTAGCCTTGGCAATAAGACAAGAAAAAGAGATTAAAGGAATTAGAGTAGGTCATGAGGAAACCAAATTATCACTCTTTGCAGATGATATGATGGTCTACTTAGAGAACCCTAGAGAATCAACTAAAAAACTATTAGAATTAATCCACAACTTTAGCAAAGTTGCAGGATACAAAATAAATCCACATAAATCATCAGCATTTTTATACATCACCAACAAAATGCAACAGCAAGAGATACAAAGAGAAATTCCATTCAAAATAACTATCGATAGTATAAAATATTTGGGAATATATCTCCCAAGGGAAAGTCAGGATCTATATGAGCAAAACTACAAAACACTCTCCACACAAATAAAGTCAGATCTAAACAATTGGAAAAACATCAAGTGCTCTTGGATAGGTCGAGCGAATATAATAAAGATGGCAATACTACCTAAACTAATCTATCTATTTAGTGCTATACCAATCAAACTCCCAAGAGATTATTTAACTGAACTAGAAAAAATAACAACAAAATTCATCTGGAAAAACAGAAGGTCAAGAATTTCAAGGGAATTAATGAAAAAAAATGCAAATGAGGGTGGCCTAGCTGCACCAGATCTAAAACTATATTATAAAGCAGTGGTCACCAAAACCATTTGGTACTGGATAAGAAATAGAGTAGTGGATCAGTGGAATAGGTTAGGTTCACAGAACAAAATACTCAATGACAATTGTAATCTAGTGTTCGATAAACCCAAAGACCCCAGTTTTTGGGATAAAAACTCACTATTTGACAAAAACTGCTGGGATAATTGGAAACTAGTCTGGAAGAAATTAGGCATTGACCCACACCTAACACCATATACCAAGATAAGGTCAAAATGGATTCATGATCTAGGCATAAAGAATGATATTATAAACAAATTAGAACAATGTAGGATGGTTTACCTCTCAGACCTGTGGAGGGGGAAGGAATTTGTGACCAAAGAAGAACTAGAGGTCATCATTAATCACAAAATAGATAAGTTTGACTATATCAAGTTGAAAAGTTTTTGTACAAACAAAATGAATGCAGACAAGATTAGAAGGGTAGCAGTAAACTGGGAAAATATTTTTACATCCAAAGGTTCTGATAAAGGCCTCATTTCTAAAATATATAGAGAATTGACTCAAATATATAAGAATTCAAGCCATTCTCCAATTAACAAATGGTCAAAAGATATGAACAATTTTCAGATGAAGAAATTGAAACTATTTCCAGTCACATGAGTCACTATTGATCAGAGAAATTCAAATTAAGACAACTCTGAGATACCACTACACACCTGTCAGATTGGCTAAAATGACAGGAAATGATAATGATAACTGTTGGAGGGGATGTGGGAAAACTGGGACACTGATACATTGTTGGTGGAACTGTGAACGGATCCAACCACTCTGGAGAGCAATTTGGAGCTATGCTCAAAAAGTTATCAAACAGTGCATACCCTTTGACCTAGCAGTGTTTCTACTGGGCCTATATCTCAAAGAGATTTTAAAGGAGGGAAAGGGACCCACATGTGCAAAAATGTTTGTGGCAGCCCTTTTTGTAGTGGCAAGAAACTGGAAATTGAAAAGATGCCCATCAATTGGAGAATGGCTGAATAAATTATGGTATATGAATGTTACATCTTTTGCATTACTGTGACCCACAGAGGACATTTAAGTTATAGAATTGTGTTCTTGGATTCATTACTTCATTGTTAGACCTTCATTTTAAATTTTATCTGCAAAATGGACTGAATTTTAGAAATACTTCCTAATAAGGAACAGTACTTGTATATCTTAAAGGTTCCCTCACACCTGACTGCTTCTTCCTAGTCTTCTTTGATCCGTTATTATTTATGCCCTGCCCCTACAACCATGAGTCGTCTTCTGGGCTATGTTGTATCTTCTTCTTTCTATGGAGTCTCATCAGTTCTCATGGATTCAGTATCATCTCTATGGAGATTACTCCTCGATCTACATTCCCAACACCAATTTCTTGAACTCCATTTGCCACATGACTACCTGCTTTTTTATTTATATATGTATATATATAAATAAAAAACACTTAAATCATTATATATATATAAAACACTTAAATCAATATTTCTGTCCCCCAAACTAAACTCACCTGTTTTCCACATACTTCTTTGTGGAAGTTACTACTCTTCTTTCAGTCACTGATTCTCAACCATCCCGTATTCTTCCTTCTCCCTTCATTTCCAAACAATTGAAAGTCTCATTGATTTTACAACACATTTCTTATTGATTCCCATTTTACTCAGATTACTACCATAATTTAAACCTCATCATTCTGTGGCTTATTTATTTATTTTTTCCTTATTGATTTGTTTGTTTATTCCTTTTTAGTCTTTTACTTTTCCAGTCTATATTCCATATAGCCACCAAAATAATCTTCCCACAACAAAAGTCTGACCTTACCAGTCCTCTCCTTATGATTCTTTTTTTTTTAATTTTATTTTATTTGCAAAACATATGTATGGGTAATTCTTCAACATTAACCCTTACATAGCTTTCTGTTACAGATTTTTTCCCCCAACTCCCCACCCCTCCCCTAGATGGCAGGATATCCACTACATGTTAATTATGTTAAAATACTTGGCAAATCGAATATATGTATACATATTTCCCAACTTATCATTGTTGTGCAAGAAAAATCGTTATCTACACAAAAGATAAAGGAAACACAATGTAAGCAAACATCAATCAAGAGTATGAGAATGTTATGTTGTGGTCCACATTTCACATCTCTCTCTCTGGGTGTATGTGGCTTTCTTCAGTGAACAGTTGGAAATGATTTGAAACATTTCTTTGTTGAAGAGAGCCATGTCCATCAGAATTGATCATCATATAATCTTCTTGTTGCCATGTATAATGATCTCCTGGTTCTGCTTACTTTGCTCAGCATCAGTTCATGCAAGTCTCTCCAGGCCTCTCTGAAATCGTCCTGCTGGTCATTTCTTACAGAACAATAATATTCTATAATATTCATATACCATAATTTATTCAGCCATTCTCCAATTGAAGGGCATACATTCAGTTTCCAGTTTCTAGGCACTACAAAAAGGGGTGCCACAAACATTCTTGCACATGTGGGGCCCTTTCCTTCCTTTATGATTTCTTTGGGATATAAGCCCAATAGAAATGCTGCTGGGTCAAAGGGCATGTACAGTTTGATAACTTTTTGAGCATAGTTCCAAATTCTGCTTATGATTCTTAAGAAGTTTCCTGCTGTCTCTAGAATTAAATAAAAAGGTCTTAATTTGATAAACTCTTGACCATCTGATTTCAGATTACCTGTCCGAGCTTATTTTTTATCTTTTCTTTTTATTCACTCTTTGTTTCCATTACATTGACTTAATTTCTATTAATGGAACAATATATTCCATCTTTGCCTCTCTACTTTTGTAGAGACTGATCCTTTTAAATAGATTGTATTCCCTCCTCATCTCTGATTCTTAGAATTCCAATTTCTTTCAAAACTCAACAGTTGTTTAGAATTCTAACTTCCTTCAGAGTTCAATAGTTATATGGACTAGCCTCAGTCATGAGTGCTAGCTATCTTAAGTCGTGAGTGCTAATTATCTTAAGTCTGAGTGCTAACTATCTTCGGTCGTGAGTGCTAACTATCTTAAGTCGTAAGTGTTAGCTATGGATACATTTTATGTAACTTCCTAATGAATACTTACTAGATTGAATCTGGCAAGTCTCAAAATATGGTTTCCCCAATTCCCCAAGGATCTCTGATACACTTTTGGGGGATCCATTAATTCAAACTTTCATAATATTATTAAGACATTTTAATTTCTAATATGGTAAATATTAGAATTAATATTCTAGTATTAGAATATTATATATTCTCTATATATAATATTCTATATAATATAATATAATTGGTAGATTAAAACTCATATAAACAAAAGTTTTTTGGAGATCCTAAATAAATTTTTAAGAATGTAAAAGGATCTTAAAATGTCAGGTTAAAAACCATTTGATTAGATTATAGAAATGTTAAGTCATGCGACATCTAGTATTATTATGAAAATGATTATATTTGACTGAGTTAAAGATAAAGATATTAAAGGTAACATTTTGTAAAACCTGTCCTTGAAAATAAGATATTACTTCTTTCAAAAGGACAAAATTTGAGACATTTTAGATGTTTATAGTATATATCCATAAGTCTAGCTAAATTTTAACTTGACAAATGGTGAAACTGATAGCACATATTAGACAATTTCTCTGACAAAAAAATGTGGCAAGAAAGAAAGGTAATTTTAATGCTCAATGTTTATCAACATATATTTTGCTGTTGCTAAGTTTGTAACATTTAAATATTTTATTTGGTTAGTGGAGAAAATATAAGCATTTCCTTCCCTGATTAGGCAGGGACTATTACTATTACTGTGGATTCACTCTGCTAACAGGGCTAAAGATGCCCTAATAAGAATCTTCCACGAGTATGATTTGAATCGTGTCATAAATTGGCAAAATTCAACACTTGAAAAGACTTATCGGGTATTATCATAACCTCTAGGAGGAGTACAAGTGGCTCCCTTTACAATCCCTCTACAGTCTTTCTAGCAGAGTACAGAGTTCTTTGGGGACATCTGACCTTGAAGTCTCCCATATAGGAATCTTTCTGCACTTCTAAGAAAGATACTGATCTGGCTTTGCAAGAACCCTAGGCCACCAAAAACCCATCATCCCATTGACCTGAATGCTTTGTTATTGATATCTGTATTCAATTTTTATAGTAATAAAGGAGAGAGTTGCAGCTTTTGTATTCTATTAAGTACGTTTGGAATTGAGTGGCCCACTTGTTACTTTTCATATCAGAAAGTTGTGTTTTTTATTTTTTAAGTTAACAAAGATTTATTTTCTCTCTCCTCTTCGGGGGAAAAAGAATAATATTTTAACAGATAGTTGTAGTGAATTTTTTTTTCCCATGCTGGCATTGTTCAAAAATGTATGTTATTGTGAATTTTAAGTCCATAACCTCTCTGTTTGAGGCATCATCGGCCCCTTGGAATTCAAGATTGTGCTTGGTCATCTTGGGTTTCCTGGAATTGTGGTTGGTCATTACATTGAATAGGAAGAAAACAAAGGATTATTAAGCTAGGTTCTGTGTACTGGGTACTCTGCTAAGAGCTTTACAAATATTTCACTTTATCCCTACAATATCCTTGTGAGATAGGTGTTAATATTTTTTTTAATTGAGGAAACTGAGGCAGAGTTAATGTAATTTGGTCAGTAAGTATTCAAGATTGAAATTGAACTCGGGTTTTTAACTTTGTGCAGTGTCTTCTATTCACTACAGTTTTCCAAAGCTATTTGTAATTCATTGTATGCTGAGAAAATTGTTCTTGTTCTTTCCATGCTTCCTGTAAGTCTTCCCAGGTTTCACAGTGGTTTCTTGGGGCTAAATAAGTGTTAATGAACTGAGTTTTGTTTGTTGACATAGTCATAATCTCTTTACCTTTTTTTTTTTTTTTTGCTGAGGCACTTGGGGTTAAGTGACTTGCCCAGGGTCACACAGCTAAGAAGTGTTAAGTGTCTGAGACCAAATTTGAACTCAGGTTTTATTGACTTCAGGGCTAGTGCTCTATCCACTGTGCCATCTAGCTGCCCCCTCTTTACCTTTTGAAAGGAAAATATTGAGGCTTCTGTACAGAGTGCCTCTACAGTGGTAGGTTAGTGAGATTCTGTAAAGACTTCCAAAAGACTTTTATCTTTTACCACATCTTCCTTTGACCTCTTGTGGCACTTGCCTAATATGATCATCTAAAAATTTGACAAAAAGTGCAATTAGCATTTTTTAAATGACCATATTTTATCATTTAAAAAATTTTAAAGAGTGAATACAGTGTAGAAAGATTACTGAAAAATGACAGAGGCCATATTCTTTACTGTTCTGCCATATTCTTTACTGTTTTTATTTTCCTTTTCTATAAACTCTCTTGTCTAAGTTCTTCAGGTTTCTTTTTCACCTCATGTCTTATGCTGTTAAAAAGTTAACAAAAATAGTGTCACATTAGGGAGTCTAATGAAAAAATAGTATAAGCAGGAATTGATTACTTATTCCTGGCACTTGGATTAATCAGTATTCTTGTGGAGTAGTATGTTCTTGTTGATTAAATTTTCTGGTGTAATAAAAACTAGCCAGAGAATACATTTTTGGTTAAAAATATTTGTAAAATTTGTTGTATTTTCTGCATTTACTAAGTAGAATATAGGTATTACAATGTAATTTTTGGCAGATCAAAGAAAGTAAAAATTGGGATTTATATTGTCCTTTAGATGAAGAGTATACATTATATACATTAGATTATTGGGCAGAATTTGTTTTGGTCATGCCATTTTTTTTTTTTACTGAAATCCTTCATACAGGGTTGTCCCATCTTAAAAATGAGAGTTAAAAATGTTCCTTAATTGGATTAATTCTCTTTATTAGGTATTGCTAACAATAAAGTGTTTTGTATGTGCAGTCATTAAACTGAGAAGCTTAGAAAATAAAACTAATGAATTATATGTAATTTGTTTGAGGTAGTTTAAACAGACTGGGACTGTGTGTACTAGTGTAAGGCTTGTCACACCCTACCTCTCCTGTTGGGTAACCCTTCCAGAGGGTGTGGTGATCAATAAAAGGAAGTGCTGAGTCATCTTCTCCTTCTCCCTACCTTTAGGGTAAGCATAAATTGTACTTTGCTCTTGTTGATTTCCCTGCTATTTACTAATTTCTTAGTTTGACATAATAACTTGATCTTTTGGATTGAAGGAATTGGACTAGTTGACATTTAAATTCCCTGCTTGCTGCAAAATTCTATTACTTTTCTAGATTACCAGACATTTTCTCTTCCATCATTTTGCTTAATTCCAAGTTGATGTAAAAAACTGAGTTCCTGTTGCCTAACAGTGCTGCTCACACTTTTGTATTTCAAAAGAAATTAAATACTTGCTCCCTCTCTCCAGGAGGGTGGTAGCCTAATTGGAGATATAAAACAGATTACTGAAAAATCTTTTTACAAGATTTACAACAATAATATATTAGTAAAAACTAATTAGGCATAACAGATGATGAGAGTAGCTTGCCTGTTTTTTATTATGATAATTATATTTCAGTAGATCTTAGGCTCTTTTTCTTTTTTCTCTTGATGAAGTTGGGTTCAGTACCAAATTAGCAATTGGTACCAAATATTGGGGTTTGGCACCAAATATTGTGGTTAGTCATGTGAAGAATTTACATTGACAATTTGCTTTGGCAGAAGGTAGATATAGAGGAGAATAGATTACAGACAAAATAAAGAGGTAAAATAGGCACTAGGAGTGGTGCCTATATGAAATAGATTTGGAAGAGCATGTAGTTAACAGGGAAAGGGGTTTTAACCATTAACAATGGAAAAGATAAGTTCCCTAGTGAAACTTAAAATTAACCAGGAGAAAGGGAACATACTATGAGGTTAATTGGCAGGCAAAATCCATAGAGGGGTTTAGCACCCTAAAAGAGTTAGTTAGCTATAAGAAGGAGCATGGGGAAGAGATAGGGAGAAAGGTATCACGAGGCAAAATACTGTGGTGGGTTTAACCCAAAGGGATTCAGCAAAGATGATATGGGCCATGGACCAGTGGGCCAAATTATAGGAAAAATTTAACCTTGGGATTTGGCATAACTTGGATTTCTGATTGAACACTGCACAGTCTGCCTACCCACAACCTCCATAAAGGGTCCTATAAGGTTAAATTGATCCCCATCAGTACCCTTCCCTGCTTGCCTCAAGGAGTAATTTTAACTTCATTGTTCTCCTTCATTTTTGAAGAGGGTCAAAATGACATCACCATATTAGAGTTGTGTTACAGTGTGTCCAATTGGCTGATTAGAACAATAAGAGCTCAGAATGCTCCGCCATAGGTTGGACACAAATAATCCATATGAATATTTGAGGTAATTTCTCTAATTATGCACATTTTGCCTTTCCTTTAGGTTAATTCAATTCTGTTTTACTCATAGAGTACAGCACCTTCTCTAATATCTTGAGAATGTCCTTGAACCAGTTTTTTTGATCACTCTGTGAGTGCTTGCCCTGTGTGAATTCTCCGTAAAATAAATTTTTGGCAAGTATACATTTGACATTTAAGCAATGTGGCCAGCCCAATAGAGTTGGAATGAATGGTAGTTTAGTTTGAGAAAGGACCGGAGTGTCTAGTAGTGTTAGGGGCCAGATATCTCCAGAATCTTCTTAAGATAATTCAAATGGAAGTGATTAATTTTTCCTGGCATGGACTGGTATACTGTCCAGATTTCACAGGCATACAACAATGAGGTTATCACAATAGCTCTGTAGACTTTCTGTTTGGTAGTCAGTCTAATACCTCTCCTTTCCCACTCTTTCCTTTGGAGCCTCCCAAACAATGAGTTAGTTCTGCAATGAGTATGCCAATCTCATTATCAATGGGGACATCCCTGGAAGGTATACTGCCAAGGTAAGTGAATTTATCCACAGCATTCAAAACTTCACCATTTACTGTAACTGATAGTTCTACATATGGATGGTGTGGTGCTGGCTGGTGGAGAACCTCTGTTTTCTTGTGTTAATTGTTAGGCCAAAATTAGCACAAGCAGCAGAGAATTGATCCATACTTTGTTGCATCTCAGCCTCAGAGGCTGCATTGAGTGCACAATCATCTGCAAATAAAAAATCATGCACCAATACTCCCTCCTTTTTAGTTTTGGCTTGTATCCTTTTCAAGTTGAAGAATTTACCATCTGTGCAGTACCTGACTTTGATTCCATGTTTGTCCTCATTGAAGGCATTTGACAACATGACTAAAAACTTCATGCTAAAAAAGCATAGGAGCAAGCACACAACCTTGTTTCAATTCCATTGGTGACTGGGAAAGCTCAAGAGCAGTGTCCCCTCTCCAGAATCCGGGCAAGCATGCTAAATTTATGTACTATACTGATGAATTTTTCTGGACAACTGAATTTTGACATGATTTTTCATGAGTCCCCACAATAGATAGTATCAAAGGCCTCGGTCAGATCTACAAATGTTATCTATAGACCTCTGTTCTGCTCCTGGATTTTTTCCTGGAGTTGTTGGGTAATAAACACCATACCAATTGTTCCTTGGCTCCTTCTGAAATAACACTGGTTTTCAGATGGATGACCTTTTTCTATGTGCAGGCTAAGCTGATTAAGAAGCTCTTTCTTGCCAGCAATGACTAAGAGAGAGGCACCCCTGTGATTGTCACAGGACAATCTATTCCCTTTACCTTTATAAAGATGGACAATGGAGGCGCCCTTGAACTCTTGGGGCATAACTTCCTCTTGCCATATAATTTGGAAAATTTCAGTTAGCTTTTGTGTGAGAAATCGACTCCCCATCTTGTAAATCTCAGCTGCAATAGAATCAGCACCTGATGTTTTACCACATGAAAGAAGACTTTCTTCTTCAGTAGAACTTCAGCTAAGGAGTAATTGATTTCAACTTGAGGTAAACAGTTAATAGCTTCATCATTAATTGATGATGGTTTTTTGAGAATACAATGACAATGTTCAGCTTATTGCTCCAGCACCATGTCCTGATGACTAATCAGTGTGGCACCATCAACATTGAGTAATTGAGGTGCACTATAGTTATTTGGTCCATAATTGTTTTCTGTGCATCATAAAAATGCTTTGGATTGTTGCTATCAGCTTAAAACTGAATTTCATCTGCCTTTTTACTGAGCCAAGAATCCTGCATCTCTGAGTTTCGATTGTACTTTACTTTTGATGAAATTGAATATTGCCTTTTTAGAGATGAACTATCCTGCTGGTATACCCTCTGGCATTCTTGCTTTTTACTTAATTTCTGAATTTCCCCATTATTTTCATCAAATCATTCTTGATATTTGTGAGTTTTCCGACCCAAATGAACAAATGCAGTGCTGTTCACCAAATCTTTGAAAGCTTCCCACTCCTTTTCTGCTCCATTGTTGCCAGCTGTTTGTTTCAGCTTACTCTCCAACTTGGAAGCAAACTGTTCCCTCTCAGAGAAGCACTCTAGTCTGTTGACATTAATTCTTCTAGTAGGCTTTTTGCCTTAGGGCTGCCACTTTTGTTGAATGTGAATATTCAGCTTGAAGAGGATAAGTCTGATAAGTCCAACACTCCACCACACATTACCTTCATCCTGTCTGTCTCTTCTTACAGTCACATAGTCTGTTAAATGCTAGGTTTTGCTGTGAGAGTGTATCCACGAAGTTTTATTACATTTTATTACATTCTGTGAACAGAATACAGTGTTGGTGATGAGAAGGTCACGAGATGCACAAGTCTTCAATAGTAAATAACCATTGCTGTTGCTGTTTCCAACTCCATTCCTCTGATAATTTCAGCCTAGCATTAAAGTCACCCAGAATTATAAGCTTGTTCTTTTTTTGGCATATTGATAATAACAGTATTCAGGTCTTCATAAAACTTTTCTTTGATCTCATCAGGATTTGTCATGGTGGGCACATAGGCCCTGATGATGGTGGCATAGTGTTTTCCTGCAAGTGGCAATTTCATTGTCATGAGCCTGTCATTCACTCCTTTTGGAATGCATATAAACTTGTTTACTAGATTAGTTTTAATTGTAAAAACCTACACTAGCTTCATGGTGCTCTCTTTCATTGCTGCCACTCCAGAAAAATGTGTACCTAGAGCCTACTTCAGTAAGCTGACAGTTTACCAGGGTTATTTCACTCAGGGCTGCTATTTGGATGCCATACCTGGTGAATTCTCTTGCAACAAAAGCTGTTCATCTTTCAGGTCTACTGGATTGTGTATTGTCTATAGGAGTGGACACATTCCACGTATCAATGGTGAGTGGAATCAACTTTGCACAAGTTTCTGTACATTTTCATGTTTCACCCACAGGGTGGAATCTGTGCCTGCCATGATAATAAAGCCAGGGTTGGATAAGTAGACAATTTTTAGGGCACCTTTTCTAGCTCCTTCCTCATACCTAGAGGTGAGCTATGTGATCCTTAAAAGGTTGCTCAGATAACTAGGGGACTGCCAAATCTTGTAGCTGCTTCTGGTGAGAAGGCATCTCTGTGGTCTGGGCCACCTGTGTGCAGGGACTACAGCTCCCACATCTGCTGCTTCATCACTAGTCCATTACCACAGGGCTTAGAAATGGTTAGAAATGGTAAAATGGTGTGGTGATGTCCTTTGATTTGTGCACAAATTGGAGTTAAGTGAGGTAGAGCCCCATCCTTTCTTCCACAGTTTTCACTGTCCAGTGCCAGGACAGAGTCAAGATGACTAGTTTTGACTCGAGATGTAATGGATGACCTTGGTGTCTTCAATGTCTAATCAAGTTCTAAGTGTACCACAATACCTGCTTCACCTGCTTTTATGGCCATTGGAACAAATTGTTGTCATCTGCCCATTCCACCAAGGGAAATCTTCACGTGCTTGGGATAGACGTCCCCCTAATTTACCATAGGGTTTGAGACCCTTTGGTTACCCTCAACCTGGTTTAGCTCGTCTGCTGAAATGCTTTACCAGAGTGAGACCACTGTGCATGTTACAGCTTCTTGTAGCCACAGGTGAGAGTTAGGTGGATCAGGACATCAAAGGTGGAAAGCAGCCCTCACCCCAGAGCTACTGGTCTTCTCTGAACACACCATACACTCCCATTTTGTCAGTGCTTCAGTACTCTCTGTAGTACTCTCCCTGCCAACCCCACATAGTAAGCCAGGACCTTATCATTTCCTGCATTCTTTTAATTTCTTAAAGAAATCTTTTGAAAAATGGATTGGGGGAGTTCCTACGGGGGGGGGGTTCTCTACAGAAGGGGGTCTAGCAAACTGATGCTGAAATTGTAGAAGCCAAATCCAGAGATATTTATTTTAAGTAGTGCACAGAAGCTGGGAGTAAAACACAGCAGCCTGTAGGTAGGGAATGTTACAAAGATGAATGGAAGCTAAAGTTCAGTGACACCATAGGGGTATAAAAATTGGTTACCAGGGCACAATAATGGAGATTAGCATAGGATCAGTTTGCTCCTTATTGGGGGTCCACTCAGGTACTGGATAGTATTTTGCTGGGGTCCATTCCCTCTAACAATCAGTTTACCCCAAAACAAATGGAACCTAAAGTCAAAGGTATGGGGTGATGATCTTCTCTTCTGAAACTACTTCCTGCTGGGAATGGGGGTAGAACTGAGTCATCTTATAGGTTCCCAATTTGGAGGGGTACTGACCTTGAGGGCAGGCCAGGAGTTGATTGAAGCAGCATCCGTGAGTTCTGAGTCAGATCGCTAAAGCTGCTTGATATAGCTGTCTAATGCTGATCATTTGAAGGTGAATTAACCAAAGTCTAGAAGAAAACAAACCTATAACAAGCAGGGGTTAGGGACAGAAAATGACTGGTTAGAGGGTTCTCCAATTGGAAACATTCCTCTTGTCAGGTTCTTCAGAAATGTTTAGAGAAGGCTTTAATTTCACCAAAATGTTATTTCTTACTTGTGGGAGCCTATAAGGTGAGGCCAAGGTGAGAACTGGAGAAAGAGAGAACAATTAGAGATAAACTCTGATTCTTGGGAAGTATGGTTATAGGGAATATGATTTATGTTCTCTACTTTCCCTGAAAATAGAGTGTGCCAGCAGAGCAGACTTTTCTGTAAAGAGCTAGTTGGGCATCATCTCTTTTAGTAGAGACTACATTATCTGCAAGGAGAGACTTTGCACTCACTCAGTTGATAAAAGAATACCCAGAAGTAACAATAGGAACGAGAGTACGGTGGAGTCTCTAGAGACCTCTATTTCCAGAGACCTCAATCAAAAGCCTGCTTAAGACCCACTTAAGACTGGGATGATGATTAGAAGTAGGGTGTCAAGCACAGAGATCCACATAGAGGAAGTTGCTTTGTGAAGCTGAAGTTGTATTTAGCCCAAAAGCAATTTTCAGAAAGGGAGATCCCTTCCTTAACAGAGATCTGAGAGTAATCTGTCAAAAAGTAGGATGTTGAGATAGGAAGATTAGCCCAAAACCCTATATGAGTCAAGACTCTCTTCCAGTCTTTTCCTAGACAAGTGTCCCTCCTCTGAACAGATTTTAGAAAAGAGGGATTTAATGGCACTTAAAAAAAATTAATTTTTTTTCTTTTTCATGTAGTTCTTTTTATTTTCTTTTTTTATTGAAGATTTTTATTTTCAAACATGCAAGGATAATTTTTCATCATTGATCCTTATAATACCTTGTGTTCCAATTTCTCCCTCTTTTCCCCATCCCCTCTCCTAGATGTCAGGTAATCCAATATATGTTAAATATATGTAAGTCCAATAAAGGGATACATATTTATACAATTATCTTGCTGAACAAGAAAAATCAGATCAAAAAGAAAAAAAGTGAGAAGGAAAATAAAATTCAGGTAAACAATAACAAAAAAGTGAAGTGAAAATGCTATATTGTGATGCATTCAGTTCCCACATTCCTCTCTCATCACAAAATCATTGGAGCTGGAATGGCACTTCCAAGAGTCATTTGGGCACAAAATATCAGATTTTATACGTGTCTGATAATTCTTCCTAATAGTTTCTTCTTACTTGTGACCAGGGAAAATTTTTTTTCACAGGAGAATGAAGAGCATTCTTTGTAACCTAGCATAGGCCTAAGAGAAGTTTCCGCTGGCTTGTCTCTGGGATTAGAAACTGGCTTGCAGGTGTTAAAAAAAACTACCCAGAGGTAGGAAGAGTATATCTGCTCTTTTTTTCAAGGACCTGTTAGAAGATGGGATTTAAGAATTGGAAAACTGAAGGGGCAGCTAGGTGGCGCAGTGGATAGAGCACCAGCCCTGAAGTCAGGAGGACCTGAGTTCAAATCTGGTCTCAGACACGTAACAGCTGTGTGACCCTGGGCAAGTCACTTAACCCCAATTGCCTCAGCAAAAAAAAAAAGAAAAGAAAAGAATTGGAAAACTGGGAGAGTAAGAAAGCCAATATAACACATTGAACTTCAATAGAACTTCACTAAAGTTCTCTACTTTTAAGTCACACTGCATGAGTATAGCAATGGGATCTCACAGTTTATCAAATGGATAAATATTCTTACATTCTGAAAGATTTAAAGACTATATAATGTTATGTATATATGTTGTTAAGGAAATTGGGGTTAAATGACTTGCCCAGGGTCACACAGCTAGGAGTTTTAAGTGTCTGAGGCTAGATTTGAACTCGGGTCCTCCTGACTTAAGGGCTGGTGCTTTATACAAACATTTTTAATGCGATATTTATTTAGTAACAGGCACATGACTAGTCCAAAAATGATGGGAAACAGTCATTTACCTATTGATTACACATGCTTGCATCTTGCTTTTAAGCTGACCACTTGCTCTGAATAGAGAGATTTGCTATAAGAGAGAAAAGAACAGGGACATGATTATAACAGGACAAAGCATTCTTAACTGTGTGACTTCAGGTATGATTCACAAATGACCACACATGCAGGTAGAATTCCACCCCATACCCAGACTCAGGAATAGGTTGGAAACATTCCTATACAATTGGGAAATCAAATTAGAAGGAACCTAGTGTTTCCGGAATGTATGAGAAATAGAAAATAAATTTGAAAATAGAAGTGAAGTAACTCTTGGCTTTTCACAGGAATTGGGAAAAAAATGGGAGTTTGCCATAGAGGGAGTATGTAGCTTCTTAAACTTTTTCTACTTGTGACTGTTTTTCATCTGAGAAATTTTTATGTAACCCCAGGTATATAGTTATAGAAAGTATATAAAATCAAAATCAAAATATTTAATGATAATAAATCAAAATTTTATGATGTTGACATCAATCATGTGACCCCGAAAATGGGTCGCAATCCACAGTTTAAGAAGCTGGGATATAGTATGTATCTATGTCTTCTTTTCTTAGCAATAGTGTAGTGGTAAAAGATCATTCTTTGACTTTTTCACCATGCAATAATTTATTGCTACTTTTATATTCAAATGTCTTGACAATAATATTCTAACATTTGTCTCTGTGGGTAGTGCTAATTTGCTGCTTTTAGGAATCCTTGATTTTGTTCATTTTCTACTTTAATAACTTTTCTGGTAGTTGGTGGATTTTACCCTTGTGTTTTATCAATATCTTCTCCATTAATGTAAAGAAACTTGTGATGGCGTACTGTATCACAAACTTATTTTGAATGTATAAATTGAGTCACAAGGTGCATTAGAATAGTTGTTTTTAACTGCTTTTATTATGGTGTTATGCATTAGAGTGAGTGAAACAATTTAGTCATATTTCTTATTGTGGAGGAATTGTTTTTGTTTCCCATTTTATTCCTATTCACTGCTCATATCCATAATAGATTTGAAGTCCCTTATTGTCATTTCTATTTGGATATCTCTTTGGCCTCTCAAACACAACATGTCTAAAATAGAACTCATTCATCCTTCCTCCAAACTTAAATGTTTCTTTTAAGGAATTTCTTATTCCTGTCCATCTTGTGTTTCAAGTTTATCTTTTTGTAGTCATCCATCTTTTTTTTTTTGTTTTTTTTTTGAATAAAGCTTTTTATTTACAAAACATATGAGTGATTTTTCTACATTGACCTTTGCAAAAACTTTTTTTTCCCAAGCTTTTCCCCTCCTTCCCCCCACCCCCCACCCCCCACCCCTAGATGACAGGTAATCTAATACATGCTAAATAGGATAAATTATATGACAAATACAATACATGTATACATATCTATACAGTTATCTTACTGCACAAGAAACATCAGATCTAGAAAGAGAAGAAGAAAAAAAAAAACCTAAGAAGGAAAACAAAAAAGTCATCCATCTTCTTTGCTCTTTACATCCAGTTAATTGGCAAGTCTTCTCAGTTGTACCACTACAAACTCTCTTATTTGTTGCCATCTTTCTAATTTACATGACCACCTCTCTAGTACAGACAGGCTGTTGTGATCTTTCACATGGATAATTAATACTAGACTTCTGCCTGGATGACCTGTTTCCAAGTTCTCCCCTCTTCATTCCATCTTCTACAGATAGGACTATGTCATTTCTCTGCATATTTTCTCTAGGACAAAAGGCAAAAAACCTTTTAACCTTGTTATTTAAAGCTCTTTATAATCTTGATGGGGCATAATGTCTAGAGGAAATACAGCAGTGAAGTCTCCTTACCTTAAGAGTGCTATTGTTCTAACAATTTGCCAGTGACTTTAAAGTCTAATGTCTTGGGATAATCCTGCAAACATTGCTGACTGATAGATAATCTTCTGGTCCAGATAACTAAGTTCTTGAGACAATAGTGAATAGACTGCCCCTCAAACCTACCTGTAAGCCATAAAATTAGCAAATAAGTAGCATTAAGCTTTGATCTAACTTTGTCTTATAAATTTATCTTCTTTCTCCTGGTTCAATGCTAAATTCTTTTGGAACTTAGCCCACTTTAATTGGTGTTACAATGGATATAGATGGAGATTGTTTGGAATAGAGACTTCTGATTGGAAGTTGTAATAATAAAACTAAAGATTGTTGTTTGTATTATAGATTTAATGATGGAAGGGGTCCTTAGAAGCTTGTCTCCTTATTTTATAGATGGGGAAATTCAAGCCCAGAGAAATGATGTGAATATGAAGGCACTAGAAGTGATAATATATGAATAGAATAGTTATATGATAATATATGAATTATATTCAGCAACATGGAACAACCGTGACAAGACATTTATCACAGATAAGAGATTTGCTATTAAGTGAAATAGCTTCAATGAGTCAACAAGGCAGAATCAACTGATTAAGCAGCTTGCTTTGGGGAATCATGACTTTTAAAGTCTCAGGAGAGCTGATGGGAAAATAAAGACATAGGAAGTTAAAGAGTTGTGTATTAAGATATTGAGATTGTCCTAAAGACTGTCTGGGGAAACTGAGTTTTCATCCAAGCTGGTTCAAATGTGCTAATCAAGGCAGGCTTAGAGCTTGAAGACAAAATGGGTGGATTAACAGTGGACTCACCTTTTACATCATTCTACTGAAACAGGGTAATGTGGGAAAACTGACCTGATTATAATTTGATAATAGGAATTAGATGGGCTCATTTTAGCAATTTCTTGGTTTAGGGTTCATATCAGAAGGAAACTTAACTTTTTTCTAAGTTACACAGGTTACTTATTTAGAAGTAGAATTTGAATTTCATCCCTCTGATTTCTAATCAGGTAGTCTTAATGTACTGACATCTCAATAATTGTAAAGGATCAGGAATTATTTCTTTTTTTAGTGTGTTTAGCACAAACTTGGATCATATCTAAATTTCCTATTTCCCATCCAATTTTTTTCTCCCTTCCCTCAAGCATTTTATGCATAATTTAAAGATCAGTTGATCTGGACAAATGCTGTTTTAAGAGATGAATGTGTTGCCTTGTTCTTGGAAACAAGCACATGACTTCTTATATCACTTCTAAGGCACTTTTGTTTTCCTGTAAGCAACTTATAGTAAGTATCATTCAGTATTGTTTCACTGAGTATAATAAAGAACTGGCTAGGCTAACTAGGATACCTTTGAATACAATCTTAAACTATTAGGAAAGTATGGTTTATTTAGTAGTCTTTTGCTCCAGATCAAGGGATGCTTAAATTTCAGAAAGATTTTTAGGCTTTTCTTGTTTGTTAGTTTGTCCCTTAAACTTAGCATCAGCAGTTGAGAGTTTTGATATGAAAAAATACACACAAAAAATTTGTGAATAGCCTATAGTTGTTTTATAGCTAAATGCTTATGGCATATAGTGATGCTATGCTAATTTTGAGTTGTATTTACACATTTGGTAGAAATAGAATTTTTGTGTTAAATTTTTGTGGTTAGGTAGCACTCTGAAGAGTACTTAAATTGTTGTAGACTTGTGGGTATTTTACTTTAGTATTGTTACAAAAAATATTATTTATGCTTTTGGTTTATTTGTTATCATTAAACTTAGAATTGTACCCCTCCCAGCCCTGCTGTTATTTTTGTTATTTGAATAATACTAATTTCTCATTTATTTATAATTTAACCATTACAAATCTATGTATGTGTTTATATATGTTATATATATGTTACATATATACACATGTTTTTTTTTCCTTCCTTTCAGGCATACTTAATGCTATACATTTAATTATTATTAACATTGTTGTGAGGTAATTGGAGTTACTCTTGGCAGGATCACAACTAGGAATTGTGAAATGTCTAAGGTCTTATTTGAAATCCTCCTGATTCCAGGGCCTGTGCCCTATCTACTGTGACATCTAGCTGCCCCAATTTAATTCTTTTTAAAAGAAAACTCATCAATTTAGAACTGGAAGGTCCAACTCCCTTATTTTACAGATGAAGAAATAGGTTCGATGATGTTAAGGGACTTGTCCAAAGACAAAGAAATAGAGATATTTGAGAGGCAGAACCTATATTGGAACCCAGGTCCCATTATTCTGTTCTTTTGTGCTACCTCAGTAAGAGCAAATACTAGTGAATAGTAGTCACTTAGTAAATGCTTACTGGTTAATTGAAAATTGCTTTTAATTTTAAGTCATATTCTTTTTATTGGAATAGAAAACACGTAATGAAAAGTTGAACTTATTTTCTTAAATTTTTATAAATAACCTAATTTTGTGAGGCTAATTTCTCCCAAACTAAGAATAACTTTTAGCAGATTTAATGAGCCCTTTTATACTTTAGTAATTACTGTTTATTTAAGAGACTTTCAATTTTGATTGTAATGTATTTGTGGACATTTGTAGGCACTAGTAAATAAAACTGTTGTCTGAATTTCATGTAGACATTTGTATTTCACAGGGTTCTGCATTACAAAGCAGTTAACAGTTTCATGTTAATGTACATAATAATAAGCAAACTAGCTGATTTGTTTTCAGTAGTGAAGTTTCAGTTAGACTGCTAAGGATCTCCTAATCTCTCCTACAGGAGGCAGCGGAGTATTTGAGAAAGAGCACTGGTTCTGGAATCAGGATTTACCTTTAAATTGCACCTCTGATCACTTATTTTACTGGTGGGAACTTGGACAAATCACTTTACCACCCAGGGCCTAAATTTCATCATATCTAAAATGAAGGGATTACACTATATGTATCTGAAGTTCCTTTCTGTTTTAGATCTCTCATAATTATTCCCCACTCTACCTTTTTAGAAACTTTGTCTAGCCCAGGACTTTTTCACTTCTTATCCATGAACAACAGCAAAAATTCTTCTTCTTTTTTAAAAAATTATTTTGATAACATTTGATTGTTTTCCTTTGTAATCTTATATATTTTATTTTGCAGATTTTAAAAACATTTTTTTTATTAAAGCTTTTTATTTGTATAACATATGTATGGGTAGTTCCCCAGCATTGATCTTTACAAAGCTTTCCATTACAAATTTTATCCCCAGTCCCCTCCCCTCCCCTAGATGGCAGGAAGTCCACTACATGTTAATAATGTAATAATAGTTGACAAGTCGTGAAAGAAAAATCCTGTCTACAAGAAAAAAAAAGAAAATCAGAGAAAGGAAACACAATGCAAGCAAACCTCAATAGAGAGCATGAAAATATTATGTTGTGGTGCATATTTCATATCCCTCTCTCTGGGTGTATATGGTCTTCTTCAGTGAACAATTGGAACTGGTTTGAGACAATTCTTTGTTGCAGAGAGCCATGTCCATCAGAATTGATCATCATGTAATATTGTTGTTGCTGTGTATAATGATCTCCTGGTTCTGCTTGTTTCACTCAGCATCAGTTCATGCAAGTCCCTCCAGGCCTCTCTGAAATCATCCTGCTGGTCATTTCTTACAGAACAATAATATTCCATAACATTCATATGCCATAATTTATTCAGCCACTCTCCAATTGATGGGCATCCCTTCAGTTTCCAGTTTCTAGCCACTACAAAAAGGGCTGCCACAAACATTCTTCAACATGTGGGTCCGTTTCCCTCCTCTAAGATCTCTTTGGGATATAGGCTCAATAGAAACATTGCTGGGTCAAAGGGTATGCACAGTTTGATAACTTTTTGAGCATAGTTCCAAATTGCTCTCCAGAGTGGTTGGATCCGTTCACAGTTCCACCAACAATGTATTAGTGTCCCAGTTTTCCCACATCCCCTCCAACATTCGTTATCTTTTCCTATCATTTTAGCCAATCTGACAGGTGTGTAGTGGTACCTCAGAGTTGTCTTAATTTGCATTTCTCTGATCAATAGTGATTTGGAGCAACTTTTCATATGACTAGAGATGGTTTTAATTTCATCATCTGAAAATTGTCTGTTCATATCCCTTGACCACTTATCTATTGAAGGATGGCTTGAATTCTTATATATGTGAGACAATTCTCTATATATTTTAGAAATGAGGCCTTTATCAGAACCATGAAATGTAAAGATGATTTCCCAATTTGATGCTTCCCTCCTAATCTTTTCTGCATTAGTTTTATTTGTACAGAAACTTTTTAACTTAATATAATCAAAATTATCTATCTGGTGTTCAATTAGGAGTTCCAGATCTTTTTTGGACATAAATTTATTCCATCTCCACAGGTCTGAGAGGTAAACTATACTATGTTCCTCTAATTTGCTTACAATATCACTCTTTATATCTAGATCATGAAACCCATTTAGATCTTATCTTGGTATGTGGTGTTAGGTATGGGTCAAGCCCTAATTTCTTCCACACTAGTTTCCAATTTTCCTAGCAGTTTTTGCCGAATAGTGAGTACTTATCCCCAAAGCTGGAGTCTTTGGATTTATCAAACACTAAATTGTTAAAGTTATTGCCTAGATTATCCTGATAGCCTATCCTATGCCACTGATCGACTGCCAGTACCAAATGGTTTTGATGACCGGTGCTTTATAATATAGTTTTAGATCTGATACAGCAAGGCCACCTTCATCTGCCTTTTTTTTTCATTAATCCCCTTGAAATCCTTGACCTTTTGTTCTTCCAAATGAACTTTGCTACTATTTTTTCTAGATCTGTAAAATAATTTCTTGGGAGTTTGATTGGTATGGCACTAAATAAGTAAATTAGTTTGGGTAGTATTGTCATTTTTATTATATTTGCTCTGCCTACCCATGAGCACTTAATGTTTTTCCAATTGATTAGATCTGATTTTATTTGTATGGAAAGTGTTTTGTAGTTTAGTTCGTATAGTTTCTGCCTTTTCCTTGGCAGATAGATTCTCAAATATTTTATCCTATCATCTGTTATTTGGAATGGAATTTCTTTTTGTATCTCTTGCTGCTGAATTTTGTTGGTAATATATAAAAATGCTGATGATTTATGTGGATTGATTTTGAATCCTGCAACTTTACTAAAGTTGTGAATTGTTTCTAGTAGTTTTTTAGTTGAGTCTCTAGGGTTCTCTAAGTATACCATCATGTCATCTGCAAAGAGTGATAATTTGGTTTCTTCATTACCTACTCTAATTCCTTTTATCTCTTTTTCTTCTCTTATTGCTAAAGCTAACATTTCTAATACAATATTAAATAGTAATGGTGACAATGGGAAGCCTTGTTTCACTCCTGATCTTATTGGGAATGGTTTTAGTTTGTCTCCATTACATGTGATGCTTGCTGATGGTTTTAAATAGATGCTACTGATCATTTTAAGGAAAAGCCCATTTATTCCTATACTCTCTAGTGTTTTTAATAGGAAGGGGTGTTGGATTTTATCAAATGCTTTTTCTGCATCTATTGAGATGATCATATGGTTTTTGATAGTTTGGTTTTTAATATAATTAATTATGCTGATAGTTTTCCTAATATTGAACCAGTCCTGCATCCTTGGTATAAATCCTACTTGGTCATAGTGTACTATCCTGGGGATGACTTTCTGTAATCTCATTGCTAATATCTTAATTAAATTTTTTGCATCAATATTCATTAGGGAAATTGTTCTATAGTTTTCTTTCTCTGTTTTCACCCTACCTGGTTTAGCTATCAGCACCATATGGGTCTCATAGAAGGAATTTGGCAGTATACCTTCTGTCCCTATTTTCTCAAATAGTTTGTATAGTATTGGAATTAATTATTCTTTGAATGTTTGGTAGAATTCACATGTAAATCCATCTGGCCCTGGAGATTTTTTCTTAGGGAGCTGATTAATAGCTTGTTCTATTTCTTTTTCCAAAATGGGGCTATTTAAATAATTTACTTCCTCTTCTGTTAACCTAGGCAATCTATATTTTTGTAGATATTCCTCCATTTCATTTAGATTATCAAACTTACTGGCATAAAGTTGGGCAAAGTAACTCCTAATTATTGCTCTAATTTCCTCTTCATTGGAGGAAAGTTCTCCCTTATCATTTTTGAGACTAACAATTTGATTTTCCTCTTTCCTTTTTCTTATCAAATTAACTAAAGGCTTATCTATTTTGTTGGTTTTTTCATAAAACCAACTCTTAGTTTTATTTATTAATTCAATAGTTTTCTTATTTTCAATTTTATTGATCTCCCCTTTAATTTTCAGAATTTCCAATTTGGTATTTAATTGAGGGTTTTTAATTTGTTCTTTTTCTAGTTTTTTTTTTTTAATAATAAGCCCAATTCGTTGATCTTTTCTTTCTCTATTTTATGCAAGTAAGCATCTAGAGATATAAAATTGCCCCTTATAACTGCTTTGGCCGTATCCCACACATTTTGGTATGTTGTCTCATTATTGTCATTTTCCTGGATGAAATTATTGATTGTGTCTATGATTTGCTCTTTCACTCAGTCATTCTTCAGGATTAGATTATTTAATTTCCAATTAACTTTTGGCCTATTTTCTCCTGGCCTTATATTACATGTGATTTTTATTGCATCATGATCTGAAAAAGATGCATTTATTATTTCTGCCTTTCTGCATTTGATTTTGAGGTTTTTATGCCCTAACACATGGTCAATTTTTGTATAGGTTACATGGACTGCTGAGAAAAAAGTAAACTCCCTACTGTCTCCATTCAATTTTCTCCATAGATTTATCATACCTAACTTTTCTAACAATTGGTTTATCTCCCTAGTTTCTTTCTTGTTTATTTTGTGGTTTGATTTATCTAATTCTGAGAGAGCAAGGTTGAGATCTCCCACTAGTATAGTTTGGCTTTCTATTTCTTCTTGCATCTCTCTTAATTTCTTCCCTAGGAATTTGGATGCTATTGCACTTAGTGCATATATATTTCGTATTGATACTGCTACATTATCTGTGGTACCCTTTAATAAAATATAGTTTCCTTCCCTATCTCTTTTGATTAGATCTATCTTGGCTTTTACTTGATCTGAGATAAGGATTGCTACCCCTGCCTTTTTTTGTTCACCTGAAGAATAATATGTTCTGCTCCAGCCTTTTACCTTCATCCTATATGTGTCACTATATTTTAGATGTGTTTCTTGTAGACAACATATTGTGGGATTCTGGTTTTTAATCCAATCTGCTATCTGCTTCGGCTTTATGGGAGAGTTCATCCCATTCACATTCACAGTTA
>JAJPUD010016774.1:0-33063 GCA_023553655.1 Myrmecobius fasciatus
AGTGCTTCTTACCCAAATATTTAAGTCATTCTTGAAGTTATTACAGATTTTATGGAACTTTGTTTTAGATCTTTTAACTACCATAGTCAGCGATAACACCCCTAAGCACCATGTACCTTTTCTCACAGTGGCCACTAAAGTAGCAATATATTATGGGATATGGTTGGAATTGAAGAAAATTAGGAACGAAGTAGGTATGACAGTGTGATATATGAAAGCAGTAATTTTTACCTGCCCTACTTAAAGGCTACTTTCTCCTTAACTAAACATCAGAACATATAGTTTTCCCTTTTTCTTAGACACAGAATGATCCGTTAGATATTCCTGCTTTACTCATGAATTTAGTCCAGAGCCTACAAGTTGGTTAATTTCATTGCTGATACTCAGCTTTCAACACATTTTATTTTTTTAGCTCCTTTGGCTATTGAATGGTCAAAAGAAAAGCTGAAACAACATGAAATGCTATGTTTTGAACCATGTCATTATTTGCCCAAAACTTTTCCAAGTTCTCTGCTATATGTAATACCCTTAAGATGGTGGTATAGCTAATGAACTAAATTATTTTCCTTTGACATGAAGTTATGCAAAGGATCTGTTAGATCTGGCAACTTAAGGAACTCTCAGAATGCTAGTGATGGCAATGGTGGGGTTGGAAAAAAGCCTCTAATGTCTCTTCTACATCTTCCTTCGTAATTAAAGATTACATTCATATATAACATGCCAGAGAAGTCTTAAGGAATTAATGAAAGCATTTAGAGGTTAAATAAACTGTTCAGATTTGTGTAGATAGTATATGGGAGAGGGGATTTCAATTTAGGTTATCACTCCCTCCTAAGGATGCCTTGCCGTTATACTATAGGTATCAGGAATATTATGTATCTATATGTTATTAATTGGCATGTGCACATGTATGTAGGAACATGTGTTTGGTTGTCCACATATTATGTATATGGTTGTGTATATGCATATATACACACATACACATATACACATGCCATCTTCTCAATTAGAATATAAGCTGTTTAAGAGCAGGGGCTTTTTTCCTTTTTGTAAAAAAATATTACTGGTACTTATTAAAGTACCTGACACATAGCATATGCCTAATAAATGTATGTTGATTGATTCTGATTCTAATCCCAGTCTTCCATTTACTGAGTTATGCTATATAATAGGGAATACTGACATAGACTCTTTTTTATTTAAATCTGAAGGAACCTGAGTCCAAGTCTGGAGAGGGGATGAGCTCTGAAGAAGACCTAGAAATCCATCAATGCACCTATTTTTGCCACATTCCTATCCAGACATCCTCAAAGAGGCATTGCCAAGAGAGGGACCAAAGCCCCCAGGAGTTAGAAACAGGTGGTGCAAATTCCCAGGAGTCTCCTTTGAAGCAGATGAACTCTACTGGAGATCTAATTTATGAAGAAGCTCCTGGAAAAATAGATTCATATTTATCATCAAATAATCAAGAAGAAGACCATTCTAGGAGGGAAGCACCCAACACCCAGGAATCCGTCAAAGAACCTCCTTGGAGTGCAGAAATGTATTCCTGTCTAAATAAGAATGCTTTCGTTTCCAGCTCCATCATGATTGATGAAACATCAGAAACTGTGTCTGAGTTCCTGGAGAGGCATCCCATGGATATTCCCTTCCATAATCCCTATATTTATATAGCCAAAGCTGAACGAACCAAATCTGTGCCAGGCTTCAAGGTGTTAGCATTTCCAGATGTCTGGGGTCACCACTCACCACCCTTTCCCCAGTCCCTGCTGGAACGTAAATGTGGAATTCAAAGGTGATGCTACTTTTCTTCTTGTTACCTAGTTATTTTAGGATCTTCTGAATAAAATTTACATGCTATGCATCTATGGATTAATACTCTTTCTTGTAGTATGAATGTTTCTGATCAAGGAATAGAGTTCTGAAATCTTGGTTTAATTTCTCATTCATTTCAACATGATGTGCTAATATCCAGATTATCATAATCAAATGGAGAATTCCTCTCCAATTCCATCAAAGTCATCAGTATAATGTTAATATGTGGAAGTGAGAACTTTCTTTTCTGACTTTAGGGAGAAGCATATAGTGATGTAGAGATGTAGTGATGATAATAGAAATAGCCCATTGAATAATTGAGCTCTTTTGAACACCTGATGGTACAACTAATTCTTTCTTAGTAGCTCTGGCTGGTTGGCTATATTATCTGTCATAGATATGGAGACACTGTGTCATGCATATATATAAAAGCTGCTATGAAATACCCTCATGAGGAAGTATGGACTGCATAGGTTAAAAAATAGTGACATTCAGTCTAGAGATCACTTGCCATAGAATCATTGATATAGAGAGCTAGAAGGGATCTTAGAAGATCTGAAGTTATATAATAATCTTGGAGTTTGAGATTCAGAAGGGACCATTGCAGCCATCTTGTCTGATCCCCACACAAAAGAAATCTTCAGTTTAACATACTTAACAAATGGTCATCTAATTTATCATCTAATCTATTTCCAAAGTTTTGCAAATGAGGGAACTGAGACTCCAGAGATCTTATAGAAAAAGAAATGCATACAGACTGACTGAAGGTTTATATAGATATTAAGTGGCAAGACCAGGATTTAAACCTCTAGTTCAAGACCATGCCTCATTTCACTGAAAAAAAATTGAGGTCATCCACAGCTTCCTATTTTTATTTCCTTCTCATCTCATTTTACTTATATGTCTCCTGTCATTATTTTATCTTTCCCCTAGGTCTCCCTTGAAAATGTGACCTTTCTCATTGTCAAGGCAAATCCCTTGATGTGAACAATTTTTTTCCATTGTATCTTGTCTCCAGCTGATTGCCCCTTTAGCAATCCATGCCTTCACTTATTATCAGTCTCTGCCTAACTGGTGCTTCCTCACTTCCTATAATTGTACTTATTTCTCTCCTACCCTCAAAAACTTTCACTTGATGTCTCCATCCTCACTAGCCATTGTTCAATATCTCTTCTTCCTTTTATTTTGCTAAACACCAAGAGAAGGCTGACTTAGTAATGCCTCCATTTCTTTTCCTCTCCTTAACTTTAGTCTGACATCTGACTTTATCATTCTGCTATAACTGATCTCTTCAAAGTTACCAATGATCTATTAACTGCCAAATCTAATGGTCCCCTCCCCCCACTCTCATCCTTGTTGACTTCTCTAGATCCTTTGACAGTATTGATCACCTTCTTCTTCATACTCCCTTCTCTCTAGGTTTCCATGACACTATTTTTCTTCTCCTTTTATTCCTACCTCTATCACCACTTATTCTCAGTCTCAGATGGATCTTCTTCCAGGTCATGTTAGATAACAGTGGATATTCCATAGGGTTCTGCCCTCAGTGTCTTCTTTTCTCCATCTATTTTTTCTCCTTGGTGAACTTATCAGCTTCCATATATTCAATTATCCTCTCTACACTGATGATTCTTAGGTCAATTTAATCCAATGCTGACATGATTCCTAATCTCTAGCCTTGGATCTTTAATTGTTTATTGGATATCTGCAACTGGATGTCTTTATAGCCACCAATTTAAAAGATGCTTTCTCCCTGGAAGGAAAGCTATGGCAATTAGAGACAGTATACTAAAAAGCAAAGCTATCACTTTACCAAAAAAGGTCTATATGGTCAAAGCTGTGGTCTTTCCAGTAGCAATGTATGATTGTGAGAGTTGGACTATAAAGAAAGGTGAGTACCACAGAATCTATACTTTAGAATTGTGTATTAGAGAAGACTTTTAAGAGTCTCTTGGGGGGCAGCTATGTGGTGCAGTGGATAGAGCACCAGCCCTGAAGTCAGAAGGACCTGAGTTCAAATCTAGTCTCAGATACTTAATACTTCCTAACTGTGTAACCCTGGGTAAACCATTTAAACTCAATTGTCTCAGCAAAAAAAGAGTCTCTTGGGCAGCAAGAAGATCAAGTCAGTCAATACTTAGAGATTAAGTCAGACTATTCACTGGTAGGTCAAATAAGGTCAAATACTGAAACTGAAGCTTAAATACCTTGGCAAAATGATGATAAGACAGGACTAATTGGAAAAGAGTCTGATGTTGGCAAAGACTGAAGACAAAAGAAAAAGTGATGGCAGAGGATGGCATAAATAGATACTGTTATGGAAATAATGAACATGAACTTGGACAGACTTTGATGGATGGAGGAGGAAGGAAAGGCTTGGTGTGCTATGGTCCATAGGGTCACAAAGAGTTAGATATGATTGAATGATTGAAAACCAACAACAAACTCTCACAGAAATTTTGGATTAAACATGGCCAAAACTGAACTAATAATATTCCCACTCAAAATTTCTGCTCCTTTGAACATCCTTATTAATGTAGAGGTACCATTATCCTCCTACTCTCTCAAGCTCACAGCTTAGGTGTCCTTTTTGATTTCTCACTGTTTTTCACCACCCAAACGCTACCCCATCCAATTTGCTATCACATTCTATTGGTCTTTAGTTCTATAAATTTCCTTTTCTTCCTTGACACTGCTACCATTTTGGTGAAGACTCTCATCTTCTGGATTATTGGAATAATCTGCTGATTGCTCTCCCTGTTCCAAGTTTTTATCTATTCCAGTCCAACCTCCCCTGAGCTATCCAAGTGATTATCCAAAAGTACAGATATGATCATGTCAATTTCCCTCCAAACCCCATTCAGTAAACTTCAGTGGCTCCTTATTATCTCCATCTACATCAAAGTATTTTAAAGGGGGAAACATTGGAAACATTATGAATTGTGATTGTATAGTTAGCATTCTTGTGTTCCATTGCTGGAAAATTTAGCTTCTCTCCTATATTTAAAATGTCTTAGCTAAAGGTACCCTTGCATGTGCATAAGGCAGGGAAATGGAGCCCTCCCTAAACACTCAGTATATCTATTGTAGTTGCCACTTCCAAGTTTTGCTTCTCTTTTTTCTGAGTCAAAGTTTTGAATGAGCCTTTTATGCTCAGTGGCATCATTTTCTGGTTTTACACTTCTAAATTAAAGTTTTCCACAATGCATATTTCAGGACATTAAGTAATTATTCCACAGACCTTTGAATGATACACTCTTCAAAAGGTCAGGTATTTATGAGGTGAGTTATCTCTGATTTTCACTATTTCTGCTCTTTTTTTCTTACCTCCTCCAACTCCAGTCACCATGTATCCATAACCTCTCTGATAAGAGGAAGAATTTTATTTACCTTCTTGCTGCTTGTTGGATCTTGATCACAACTAACTCCCCCTTGTCCCTTAAGACTGCGGTCTTTGTCCAGTGGCAGTTGCTGTGGGTAAAGGTTGATGAATATTTTTATGGTGATCAGTCACCCACCAACCAAATTTATCATGCACATACTGTGATAGGAGCAGTAGGACATGCAAAGAATACTAAAGTGTGCACCATGTCCTCTTGAGCTTGTAGTGTAAAAAATAAAACACACACACAAATAAACAGGCACAGATAAGGATAAATTGAAAGTTTAAAAGTGCAATGAGAAAAGCACAAACATATAGCTTTGCAGTTCAAAGGAAGCCAAAATTACATTCATATTGGAAAATGAGGGAAAGCTTTATGGAAAAGATGACATTTAAAATGGGTCATTAAGAACAGGTAGGAATTAGATGAACAGAGCTGGAAAGTAAAGCTCCAAGGTAGAAGCAAAGGTATAAGCTAATGATGATTATGATGATGGTGGCTGATGTTTATAAAGCTCTTAAAGGTTTGCAAAATACTTAATGTACATGATCTCACTGGAATCTTAAAACAAACCTATGAAGCAATAGCTATTGCTACTTCCATTTTACAGATGAGAACACTGAGGCTTAAAGAGTATAAATGATTCAGGTACAGTTACACTGCTAAAAATACCCAAATGGAAAATAAAGCCTCAATCACTCTGACAATAGGCCCAATGCTCTTTATTACACAAATAGTTCAATTTGACTGCAACATAAGATAAAAACTTTTATGGGAGATGTGACTGAAAAAGGATTAATCTTGTAGCCTTTTAAATGCCAGATAAAATAATTTGCAAGCAGTAGGAAATCATGGAAGGTTTTTGAGCAAGGAAATGGGATGTGAGGCATAATCAAAACTATGGTTTAGGAAATTTAATCTAGTAGCAACATATTAACAAAATGTGTGATGAACCAGAGGAAAATAGTTGTTGAAGCTATTATAATAATTTAGGCAAGAAGGAAAAAAGCTAGATTTTGAGCCTTATAGGAGGAATTAGGAGAATGGAAAAGAGATATTATACATGTAGAATTTCTTGCTTTCAATAGTTAATTAGGTTTCTAGAGGGAAAGGTGAGTAAAGGGATGAGTCAGAGGCAACACTGAAGCTTCCAGCCTTGATGGCACCGAGGACAGTGGTACCATGGACAGAAATAGAGAATTCCTGCAGGAACAGAATTTATGGAGGAGGTAGTAAGTTCAATTTAGACATATTGGTTTTGCTGAGGAGATATAAAAATGCACATCTCCAGGATGTACTTGAAAGCTGTCTTGTTAATGAAACACAGCTCAAGAATAAAAGAATGAGCTAAATATCTTTGTAGAAGATGAGAAGAGAAAAAAGGAATTTCCTTTTAAAGATGGGGATCTTAACTACTGACTAATGCAGGATATTGAGTGGGCTGGATCATGCTTTTTGATGCAGCATTGCATATCTTAGTTTGGCTACTATGGCTGTTTCATCATTGAGGAAGAAATGGAAGCAAGAGTTTAGAAAAGATAACTTTAAAGCTACCTTGGACTGATGGAGCTAGCCAGAAATCAGAAGGAAAAAGGTTTGTCTTTAGCTAAACTGACTGAGATTAAAAAGAGTTGAAAACTTTCACACTAGAGCAGAACAAAAATAATAACAATTTCTAAATGAAGGTGAATATAGATATCTGAAATCAGTGGAGTGGAGGAGACCAGAATATTTCATTAACAGCTTTTCAGTTTCATCAGAGAAAAATGTTCTCATTCCCTCAATCCCTAGGGTACATCCTACTTCTACTTTTGGCTACAGATTCTGAATTTATGATTTTCTCTTCATTCAGGACAAAAATAGTTGAAGATGTCCAGCGGTTCATCCAGCCAGACAAAGTAATGGGCAGAGTTGTCTTCAGTTTAGACGAGCCTTGGTAGGTAACTTATACATTGAAGGCACAATGTTTTGACTTTTGATTTGATGCACACACACATACAGGAGAAAATACTGATTACCAATCATGGAAATGGGTTCTTAGCATTAAAAATAAGAGCAGTCATAACATGCATGTATATGAGTTATTTATTTTGCTTTCAGGTTGTTGCAAAGCACTGATGCATCTGAATGCTTAAAGTTCTTCTCTGGGTTTGAGTCAGGAAACCTGAGGAAGGCCATCCAAGTGAGACAGTGAGTAAATAGGGGTGGGAGGGTTGTTGTGTAAAACATGTAAAAGCTTTGCTATTAAGGGTGGGGGGCTTGTTGTGGATTTAGGATTATAGAATAAAAGCAGCAAGTAACTTCTTTTTATCCATGAGTTAAGTGAGGCCTTATGGATATGAAATACTTTGCCCAGGATCATCTCAGAAACATAAAAATCCTAAGTTCAAGAAAGAAAAATTGAATATGAAGGAGGAGTCCAAAATGGAATGAAGTGAAAGTGGAGCCAAGCTGTATTATCAAAGGAATAAGTAGCTTTAGGATTAGGAAGACCCAGTTATCCAATTAACTTACAGTGAGTGACATCCCAGTTAAGCAATTTTACTTCTGTGGGCCTTACTTTCCCTACCTACAAAATGAAGATGTTAGATTAAATGACCTATAAGAGTACTAAGATTTCTAGAAGTCTGTTACTCTAATAAATGTATTTCTTTTCTTAAAGGTAAAGAGAAATAGTCATTACAGCCAACATTACACATTACCTGGAAGTTTAGTATAATGCACTCCAGTGTGATTCAGAACTCTATACAATTTGAATATTTGATGGGTCTCTTGCATTTTTAATCTTTCAGGATGCAATAGAATAGAGATCTTTTTGCACTGCCCCAGTTTAATAGGGAGAGGATCCAGAGAGTTTGTACATATGTCTGCCTATTGAGTAATGGAAGTGAAATTTTCATTACTCAACCAGCAAGGGTGAGGACCTTATTCTAGCACCTCCCAAGGGATTGGAAGTAACTTTGGACCTGAGACCACATATAGTAGTGCTAATTACTCTGTGTCATTGAATCCATCTGACAAAACAGTTCCTCATTACCATTGATCACCTTTGTAAGTGGTATCAATTCATTACTTCAATATCTGGTCAGGGTATTTATCATACCTTACATGCTCTCTCTTCAAGCTACAGCTCATATGCCACCTCCTAAACAAAACTTTTTCCTTATATCCACTATCTATTAGCATCCTCTCTCCCAAATTACTTTGTAGTTACTTGGTAATATATTTTATATCGATTTATCATTATAAATGTAGATGAAATTACAATTCACAAAAACAAAGGCAGAGGTACATTTCTCTCTTAATAATAATGATACTAAATAACTCACATTTATACAATTCTTTAAAGTTTTTAAAAAACTTCAAGTCTTGTAAGGTAAGGAATATTAATATTATGCTTTGATAAGGAAGTTCAGTGAGATTAAGTGACTTACCTATAGTTACAGCCATTTTAAATCTCAGATGCAGGATTCAAACTGAGATCTCTCTTGATCCTAAGCCCAAGTTGCTTTCTATCACCTGGAAAAAATGAACAGTTGGAGAATCTTGACATAGACTGAAATATTATATTCCATATCTATGACATATATTTTTTCTTTTATTTATTGATTACTCTATTTTTTCCCTTTCCCCCACCCACTTCTGACTCTACACATAGAAAAAAAATTGGCATCTAGATATTTACTGTCATGTATCATGCACATGACTTTTAATTAGTTAATTTTTTGACAAGAACGAGGTGTTGATAAAAATAAGGCTTTAGATTTACTATCAATTGACTTTGCTCTCTTTCATCACTATAGATTTCCATTCTCACTTGAGATATTTGAACATATCACAAAATATTAGTATTGCCACAGGGAGAGACTAGATAAGGACACAAGATGGGTCAGTAAAAATCTGTCACTACTCTTGTAAGAACAAGTCAAAGTATGGCCTAGATATTGAGTTAATAACATTCTTTGCACTAGGTGGTAAAGTGAATAGAACTTTGGATTTGGAATGAGTAAAACTTGATTTGAATCCTGCCTTGAATCCTGCCTTATTATTCCTGTGATTCTTGGCAAATCATTTAATTTCTTTTTATTTTAGTTTCCTCAGGTGTTGTATTCTATGGCTTTTTAGGTCTCTTTTTCTAGATCAGTGATTCTCTGAGTAGGAAATAGTAGAGGATAATTTTTTGCAGTTCAAATGAAAGAAATCCTAGGGTTGTTAAATTAACTTTGAAGTAAACAAGGGTAAAACTGTCTGTTCTGAGATTAACCCCTCCCAATCAAGGATGTGAAATCATGTTTCTTAGCTCATTAGCATAACATCCCATGTCTTGCTTTCCAGATTTGAGTATGATTTATTGATTAATGCTGATGTGAACTGTGCCCAGCACCAGCAGTGGTTCTACTTCAAGGTGAGCGGCATGAAGGCTGCTATGCCCTACCGCTTCAATGTCATCAATTGTGAGAAGGTCAACAGCCAGTTCAATTACGGTATGAGTTTTTTGGGGAAAAGTGCACACCTATTGAGTGAAATGATCAGTGTATTTTTTGTGAGTTTAGACTGAAACTAAAATGTATATATATCCTTGGTTTTAAAGGGTTTAGATCAGGACAATCCATTTGGGTCAATACTTGGGTATCAAATTAGTGCCTGAGCTATGATGAACTGATTCTTTGGAAGGGAAACCAGGAAGCTCTGATATTAGCACAGACAGTCAAAGTGCCCATGTAGGAGATAATGTCAGGACTTCCCCTATTCTTTTCTCTCCCAATCATTGTCAGGTAAGTAGACAGCTTCTGTTCTCCCATATTCCCAGATCAAATAAACATAATGATAAAGGAGGCACGCCATGACATTGGTGAGCTACACAATCTTATTGGCGCCATCCTGTTAGGGACTTGGAAAAAGCACAGAGGAAAGCCAGAGTCCCTTGTATAACAGTAGAAGGGAGACAAAACTTATACTTGCATAATCATATATTTTAACCCTTGCAGTGATGATTGTGATTTAGGAACCTCATATGTACATTGTCATCAGAGATTACTAGGGCCATTGTCTTATATGACATATCTATCACTGTAACATGCTATAATATAGATTCTCATGTAGTACGGAATATGTATTTGCCCAAAACTCTGTTGACTTCCTTAATTCTAGACTAAATAAAACAGATGTATTCTAGATGAAGTATAGGTCCTGAAGGACTCTGATATATAGAAGTAACTTATTAATTAAGTATACCAGTAACAAAAACAATAATAATACAAAAATAGTAACTTTTACAGATGTTGATCCTAATAGTTTGCATCATTTATTGGATAGCAGAAGAGTTATAGGGATTCAGAAAAGTTAAGAGAATATTCACATCACCAAATAAATCATTATTGGAGCCAAACTTATAATTTAGGATTCTATCCTTTGAGAAGCTTTTTTAAAAAATTTTAATATATTGCTATTGGGAGGGAGAGAAATGAATTATTTTGCTGAAACAGATGATGAAACCTGTGTGAAAAGAGAGAAGTCTGGATATCAACTTTCTCTTCCCATTTTTCCCTTCTGGGAAAAAAAAAAGTTCTATCACCTGAACTTGCCTTTGTTTTGTGTAGGGATGCAGCCGACCATGTATTCAGTGAAGGAGGCTCTCCAAGGCAGGCCTCATTGGGTTCGGGTGGGCTATGATATCTGTTATTACAAGTAAGTGCATCATTAATATACCTTTGGTTGCCCTTCCATTCCCTCTCCCATTCCCTGCTTAACCATATTGATACCCATAACCTTCAGCTGCCAATGCTCATCTGCTAAACTTGCTACAAATCATTCAAGACTACAAATCTGTCATTGAGTGAAATAAACAGGCAAGATGTGTAGACATGGATTTTAAATAACATTGAGTACCTGGCATGCAGTAGGTATTGAATAAATATTTGCTTATGGTTGATTGAGGAATGCCTTATTTTGATTTTAATGCCATTTACTGTTTTCATACTTAAATTATTTATCACCATTGTTATCTTTTTTTGTAACTTACCAGTTTGTTGAGAAGGTGTTAAGCATTCATAAACAACTTTTTTATAGTCTTTGATTCCATCTAAATATCATGAACTTTTGCAAAGTTTGTATTGAGCTAATCCACATGAATTGGAATTACATTTTTTCCTAATCATTCAGTAGACTTTCACTATTGTTATATCATCAGACAGAGGACACCACACACACTTAAATTTTCTTACAATCAAAAAGTCCTATGAAAATCAAACTAAATGGGAAATGACAGGACAGACAGAAATATGCTTAATCATTGTTGTTTCTGATGGAGATACTGATTTCTTTTAGACTTTGAGGTCATGGACTAATGCTTATTTCATGCTGGGTTAATGTAAATCAACTTTTCTTTTCCATTGTGGGCACAGAGACTAAAACAAAACAACAAACAAAACCAATAAGGCTCTCTGGAAGTCAAATTGCAATTGGTGCCAAAGATTAAGTTTTAAGCTTGACAGTAGTATTTAGCTGGATAATCTAAGTAATGATATGCATATACTTTGCTACAATTGATGGATACTAGACAATCTCCAGCATGCTTATTAAGTCTATAGACCCAGCAAGAGGAGATGAATTTTGATAGAAACAGAAGGGTGAGGACATTGGTTAGCCAGTCACATTTATCAACTAAAATGATTGTAGAATTGATTATTAAATACTTAAGAACAACCCTGAGTTAGTTAAAACTCTCAATTAGATGAATTGGTGAGGTATTAATCGTAATAGCTAGAATGTTATTGTTGTAATTTTTATTTTAATTATTGTTTAATATATACCAGTAATTTTTTAAAAAAAGAAAGATGAAAATGCATTGAAATCATAACTACACACTTGTGTACTACATTCTCTGACTCTCCTTTGAGTCAAATTTGAGTGAAATGCTGTCATTGAATTATTTATAAAATAAACTATATTATGCCCTTTTTTGTTTTCCTCAAAACCATATCCTTTTATCTAATAGACTCAAATGACAGTTCTCTCATGGTCCAAGTATCATGGTATTTCTAACAAATATGAGGTTACTGATATGGAGTATTCAGGTCAATTAAAGTAATTGTTTTCTATCAGTTAATGTAAAATCAATACAAAGTATAGGTATGTGATACTTCCACAGGAAGATTTTGAAATCTTGTACTGAGGCCTAAAAAAGTGAAGAATGATTTACTTATGTTCTCCTATGAAAACAACCAGGAAAAATCATCAGTGAAAATGATCTTTTGAAAAGTTCCTTTTTCCTCCACTTTAGGCCTAGGACTAACAAAGAGCTTGGATTAACACTTTGCACCTTTGCATCCAATAACTTGAATCCTTGCCAGGAGGCTATTCCTCTTGGAGTAGTTGCAAAAAGGGGAGACTCGTGGGAATGGGAGTGGGGAGGAGGGAAAGGAAGCTCAATCTGGAACACAAGCCGCCTAAGGGATGCCAACATTAATAGCTTTTAATGTCATTAACAAGACAATTGTTCTGTGATTAAAGAGCAACTCAGGGATAAGATGAAAACCATGAATGCGTAATGTAATTCATATTCATGTTCCAGACCTGAGATGAGTGGATACAATTGTTATATTGTAATATCATTTGTTTTACAATTATTCATCAAATTATGTTAACATATTTGCAATACTTGGCAATACTCTGATCTAATAAAAAGATTGATATGCTGATCTCTGTCACCTCCAGATCAGTCTCATCTATTTAGGGATGAATGAATATGCCTTTTCCCCCCTATTATATTTACTAAGGATAACCCTCCTGATTTTTTTTTTGTTTGCCCAAGGGGTTATTTTGCTCCTCTCCAAGTTACTTTCCTCCTATGGTATTGCTTCTGGACAATATTTTATACTTTCAGTGATAATTATACTGTGTCTTCTGATGCTTGGGTAGTTTACTTGGATGATGTTGTTATCATCTCTGATGTAGAGTTCCATTGTACAAATATGCTTGCCTCCTAAAAAAAGGTATATTTTTTCAGTATGTCATTTGCCCTCCAGTGCTTCCCTATGCAAATACAAAAGATGGAAGGTGGGGGGAGGAAATTCTGAGGGAAACCAATTTCTGTCCTTATGTATTACCTACCAAGTTGTGAATGGGGATTTGGAAGAGGTCCCATCTCTTTTAGCTTAGAGGGGATGATCACTGTGAATTGTAAAAGATATTTGAAAGGAAAAACAATGAAAGGGATTTTTTGAGAGGAAGAATAAGAAAGGTCAAATCCATTCAACCTTACTGCTCATAGAAGTAAGCATCGAACATTTTAGCCTTCACTTTCCACAAGTCTGCTTCTCCTACTGACATACCTATAGACTCATCCCTTTTCATGTTCTCCCAGCTCTGATGTAAAGTCATTTCAGTGCTGAAGGACAGTGGGAGGGAAATGGTGTGCTGAGTGGTTATGTAATATACAATGGCTGATCTCTTCTGACATTTATCTTCACTCGTGAGGGGAGATAGAATAGCTCACTCATGAAGATGGATGTCATACAAGTACTCTGCCATCATGTATCCTTCTGATATATCTCAAGAGAGAGATTTTAAGTTATATATAATATTAGAAACACTGCTGCCAGAGGGAATCTTGGTGGCTGCTATTCTGGTTTATTAGATTCTGTTAAGTGACATGATACACCTTGTTAAATGAAGTCATATTCATTCTAAGATTATCTAATTCATCCTCATAGCATTTGCTTATTTCATGCACATATTCACATGCACAAACACATGCAAATGCATCTCAATAATTTTTTAAAAAGGAAAGATGGAAATGCACTGAAATCATCATAACTATATACTTGTGTACTCCACTTTTTTACTCTTTTTTTTTGAACTGATGACTGATCCAGAAGATGGAAAAACAAAAGCAAGCCTAGAGTTACTCAAATATTAGTTTGATTGATCCTAGGCCATCACTGATCAAAACTGGCCCACATAAGCTGATGAAAATCCATCAAATGTTATAATTTTCATAAATCTTTCCCATCTAAGGTGGTAAGAAAAGTTAATTTGATGGCATGATGACATGATACATCATATCTGAGAGGTCATTTCCCCCCAGTCAATAAACACTCTCAAATAATCCCTTAGATTCTTTTTTATATACCACCTGATTTTTTCCATATTTTTAACACCCAAGTGCCTGTGCAAATTTGTCTGACTTTGTAATAAGGACAATATTGCTTCTTGGGATATACACAAAAGCTGCACAGAGCAACTCAGCCATAATCCTAACAATTTGGACTGGTAAAAGCCCTCTTTTAAGTTCACTTTTTGTAGTGTATAGATTCTAAAATCATAGACTGTTACAATTCTAAGGAACCACAGAAGTTATGAAAGTAATATACACCTAAGAAGATTCTTCTCTACAAGAGTCCTTGTAGTTACTTGTCACCTAGTCTTCACTGGAAGGTCTCCAGAGAAATGAAGTCATTCCCTTCTCTAGCAGTCCATTTAATTTTTCTTTTGTTTCTCATATTTAGATGAAATTTGCCTTTTTACATTTTCTGCCCATCAGTCCTAATCCAGCCTCTTGATGCTAAACAAGGTCATTCATTCTAATGTTTCTTTTATAAGTCAGTATTTTAAATACTCAAGACACTACCCCATCTCCTCTAAGTCTTCTTTTCTCCTAACCAGACAACCCAAAAGCATGATATTGAGTTATCTCAGCATCTTTTTCACATACTTGAATTTGTGAATGTTTTTCTGATAACATAGAATACTTCAAAATACTTCAAAAATGCCCTTATCAAAGCAGAAAACGGGATTCTCACTACACGTTTTGCTTATCACTTATTTGTTTATACAAAGACAGCATTACCTTTATGGGTTTTCGTGTTGCACTATTATTGTGCTTTGAACTCAGGGCTAATGAATCCTGTGCTATTAATGTGTAAAAGCTCCATAATATGGACATTAAACACTAGAGAAAACAACTTGTTCATATGGTCTCACCGTAGACTGATTAAGTATAACGGCAGGAAAACAAATGCATGAGGAGGAAGCTCTGGAGAAACTTTTAGAGCATATGAAAATGAAAAATTTTCCTGGAGGTTGATTTAGTTCCAGGATAGTTCCTGCTCACACTGCAGTCAGGATAAGCCCTCCCATGATGAAGCCAGGAGTTTGTCTGGGGTTCAGCCAGAGTTTAAACCTGAGACTGAGTGTAATTGAAACTGCTTCAAGCAGCAACCCCAGGCTAAAATCAGCACTTAGTGGGGTTTCTGCCTTTCTACAGAGACCCTGGAAAGTTGGCTTTTCAATGTTGCATGGGCTGCTGTGGGGCGCTGGTTCTGAATTAGTCCTACACCAAGAAATCTGACACAGAGCTCCTGATTTGTGTGGTGGAAAATGTGTTAAGAATAGAAGATACCTGGGAGACAGCTGAGTTTAGTACAACTGCTTGTCAGCTCCAGCTGCTAGCTATGAATCAGAAGGTACAGACCTTGTCTCTGATGTTTATAAGTGAGGAGGAATAAGACAAAGGTGTACACAGGGGGCGTGGCTACTCCATAATCTGATTGGCTGACACTGGGTCATTCTTCTCCAATAAACTATAAGCAGTGCCAGAAGATGTAATTGACTGGCAGCAGTTCCTCTGCTGGATGTAAAATCTATGTATGTTTGAAACAGAATAGTAATATATTTACAAGTCAATTCATAAAGGGAATCAAAAATACAGCATATGTAGTATGCATGAGTTCAGAGCAACCATCTGGCTCCTTATGTGCTTTCTAATAACCTAAGTATTAGCTTTTAGAAAGACTGCAGAACTTTGGGTTTATTTGAGACAAGTAAAACCAATTAGGTATGCGGATCCAGATGGCAGAACGGGTGAACAGACTCACTTTTAAAGTTTCACTTGTGGGTCTCTGCCTGTAACCACAAGGGAGACAGAGATTGTTCCTTTGATATGAGGAAACAACACAAAATAGTCACCCTGGGACTTACTCTGATGCAGCCTCAGCCCTTCTCTTTGCCAGAATCACCAGGGACAGAGGTTAATAGTGAGATGCATCACAGCCAGGGAATTTTGAAAAAGCTCCATTGATCTTTAAAAGTACTGTCCTGCTGTCTGTCTCTAGCTTCAGATACTACAACTGAAAATAGGTAAAGAAATGGGCATGTAGTTTTGTTTGTTTCTTGTGTGTGTGTGTGAGAGAGAGAGAGACAGACAGACATTCAGAGATAGACAGAAAAAGAGAGGAAGGGAAGGAGGGAAGGAGGGAGGAGAACAGGGGATGGAAAACCAACTTTTTTCCCTAAGAATTGACAAAAATAATTATACACTTTTTCTTTTCTACCTCCTTTTTCTTAGATAAAAAAATCAAAAGTCCCAATGTAACATAAATAAATAAACCTGTATTAAACCTTAAAAGGCAGGATTACATCTTTGATTGTCCTTGCATTTTAATATAGTTGAGCTAATGCTATTTATTAGGAAATCTTTCCCAATAGGCACATTCAGACTTTGAAGAGTAGGTATGGGACAAATGGGTTCATTGTCAGGGGAATATTGTTAAAAAATCACTTCTGGCTGTAATTGACTTTGATGCTGCTTTCTACAATATCTGAACTGGTTCCTCATCTTTCACAAAGGAAAATGTTCACTTCAGATCTTTTGGTTGTTCTTTCTGGAAGTTGAATCACTCACAAATGAGAAGACAAATCTTCTAAACTCTCTTGAAGAATTGGGAGAAAAGCCTCCCTATATGGCTAGAAAGAAACTCTTTTCTTGGCCCTGCTTGTGAAACTCAGACTTTATCCTATAAATCTTCCCAGTAGAATAGGATTACTAGTCATCCATTACATTTCCTGTGGGCCAGTTTTCATATTAGTCAGTTAGATAACTATACAGTCTTCATTTTCAGATGCTCTTTGAGAGACCCATGATATTAAAAAAATATCATTTCAGGGATAGATGAACTAGCCTGGAAATTTGATTTGCTTTCTAGTCTCAATTCTGATCTTAGACATTTCCCATCTCAGGGCTTAATTTCTCACTTTCAAATCCAACAGTGACTGATCCTATCCTCCTCATGTTGTGATAGTAAAACACTTTCCCAGAGTGGTGCAAAGCATTCAAGCAATGCTCACTCATCTTAGTGCAGCCCAAGGACCTTATTGAGAGTCTTCCTTTTCTCTTGACCATTCATTCTTTTTCTTGTCTTTTTTTTCCAGAAATCATTATCGCCAGAATTCAGCTGCTGCAGGAGCTCCTGGAAAATGCCATTATACACTCACCTTTTCCATCTCTTTTCCTCATAATGAAGATGTCTGCTACCTGGCTTACCATTACCCATATACCTATACAGCTCTGATGGTAATACTGCCCCTTCTTCTTTTGTTATGCTAATGGAATTCACATAGTACTGAAATTATTGAGAGGGAGATGTTTCTGTTACCATATTTAGACATAAAGCATAGACATACCACATAAGAACTGCTGATTTCCTGTGCCAAATAGATATTGTAGCCTCTCAGGTTCAGATGCTTTATTTGGGAAACAAAAACTTAATAGGGTGGCAAAAATGTATTATAAATATGGTTAAAAAATAACTCATATGTATCTATAGCAATATAAGATTTAAAAAGACCATTCTTTAGGACAAGTCTGTGAAGGAGTACTAGTATATTATTATTATTGTTAATAGTGATATTTATGGTTATACCTGTAAGTGATTGATATAAGGAACTCCTGGTAAGAACCTTACCAACCTTCCAATGCAGATCAGCAACTACTTGTAACATGCAGTCTGAGAGGGTGGAAAGGGTCTGGGGACACTTAGAGCCTTAAGTTATTTGCCCGTGATTCCACAGGCAAGGACTGAGATGCAAGTTCTTTTAACATTGAGGCTGGTACTCTTTCCACTATAGCAAGCTCTATGGTTTATTAAATTCCACTTTTCCAGATGAGAAGACTCAAGGTCAAACCGGTTAAGAGGCTTTTCTAAGGTCACACATTTATTTGGTGCTCAGACCTGCATGTAGGCTTTTAGATTCCAAGCCTGGTTTTCTTTGCATCATGACATGTGGGGCAGAATAACTGTGAATGAAACACAGAGTCCAACAGAGGGAGTCCTAGACAAAGAATTATTGCATCTGAGCTGTTTTTCTGAATCTACCACTGATGAGAAAGAAGCTTGAATACACTTTCTGACCACTTAAAGCATATTGCTGTTTCTTCATCTGAAAAATAGGACTAATCATCTCCGCTCCCAGCTACATCCTAGGTCTTTTGAGGATTAATGAGTATCTTCTAGAAAGTACTTTGATCTCCTCTGTTAAAGCAAAATGTTATTAGAATATTAATGATTATACATATATCATATTTGTATATATTGTAATCTAAAGGACTGTTTCTTATTTTGAACCTGTGATAAAAAGAGGGAAAAAAGAAGAGCCTACTGTAATTAAAAAATTATTCCTGCAATACCTAACATACTATTAGCATTTAATAGTTGCTTAACAAATATTTCTTGAATCAAGTTAGTAGAAATTAAGATATCCCCATATGTGAGGAAGCAACTTCATTACTCACTTTATTGTGTTATATGGTTTTGTGGAAAGAACACTGGTTCTGAAGTTAAAGAACTTGTCTTCAAATCTTGCTTTTGACATATATTGCTTTTTAGATGTTATGCAAATCACCTTGCCTTCATGATCTTTTTTTTTTATCTGTAAGAAGCGGAGGATGGATTATCCTTATTTATATTTGCATGAAACACTGTCCATTAAATTACAACAGACATTAAGATTGTATTAACTGTATCACTAATAGATTTTGTTCAATAAAACTATAATGTGTGTATTGATAATTTTAAAATTTACAATCCTCTCTGTGGTTGTTACTTTTAGGGATAACAAGATTTATAAACTCCTTCAGCAGTTGTTTTTACCTCTACCTTCATGAAATTTTGACTCTAACCATTCTCAAGAAGAAAGAATGTAATTGATGTGGTCAAAGATTCTGAGTGGACAATAAATGAAATTGGTCATTATTCTCTATCCTGCTATATCCTATGTAAAGCTTCATATTTAGAGGCTTAGTTTCCTCATCTATAAAATGAAGGGTTTGAATTAGATGATTTCCAAGATCTTATGATTGGACTAAATTATCTGTAAAGTCTCCTATTGCTTTAACATCCATGATCATATGTGTAATATTTTGGGCTCTTTTTTTGAATAAATGTACAATTGCTTCATTACTTTGATCATTTTGCATCATATAGAATCTTGTATATTATTGAGATTCCAACTGGCATCAAATTAAACAATCTTAGACATGGAGAACATGGGTAGTAGAATTAGCCTTTAGACCCATTCCCATCTTTTTAGTATTGTCCTAAGGATAGAAATTTTAAAGTAGAAACTGGGTGGGATGTTGTAGACCAAATTCATGTTTTGAATAGAGATTGAATTAGATGACCTCTGGCAATTTTTTCAACTTTAATCATCCATGAAACTGAGTTCCAGATAGGTTAAGTGACTTATTTAAGAACACATGGGTAGTCAGTAGGAGAAGTTGGACTAAAAACGAGGTTCCTTACTTCCAATAAAGCGATTTTTATAAAATTGGTTCATAAAGTTTTTGGTCTCAGGACTAAACTAAAAAATTAATGAGGACCCCTGCAAGCTTTTGTTTATGTGGGTTTTAGATATTGTTATGTACTATATTAGTAATTTAAAAATCTTAGTAGCATTAATGAAAAAAAAAGTTTATATTACAGTAGGAGGAAAAGGGATCTCCAAATATCCCTGGACCAACTTTTCAGAATTGTTGCTCTACATTATTATATCACGCGGCCTCAAAAATTAAGTAAGGTAATGAAATGCTTCCTTTATAGCATGGACAAATTTCTCGCATTATTGTTGAATTTCTCCTAAGTACTTCAGCTTGTCAGTTTAATGGTCCATGGAATGATGGTTTAGACCCTTCAAAATCCCTTTTAATGAGTATCTGTAGCTACCTGGTTCTATCTGATTAGATGGACATTTCTCAAGTTTGAATTAGAGTAATCAGTCAGTCTCTTTTATCTATATCTCAAGTTCAGTAGATTCCATTCTGTGGAGAAATACATTTTCTCACAGTCATTTTAATTCCATTCCCAAGGCCCCTTTGCTGCATTCTTTTTTAGACCATCACAGATGTCTAAGAGGCTAACTTTGGGCCAAAAATCCCTCTGGTCACACCCCAACAATTTATACTACCCTCACTAACTACTTACCCTGAGCCTCAGGGACCCAATTATCTACTCCAGCCTCTGGGGAAGATAGAGTGAACTCATTTTAAAAACTGACAAGTAGTTTAGAATCTACTTTTGTTATAAGGAGAGCAACCCAATCTGCAGGGGAGGCGATGAGTATGGGAAATAGGAGACCCTCCACATAGATTATGTGGAGAGACCTTGTTATTCTGAATCTCTGCAGCTCATCATTTTGGCACTTTAATTTAAGATGAATGGCTCTACTTTTACTTGATTATGAAATGTGCAGATCAGAAAATATGGCAAGTGAGAAGGGTGGTTGTGAGAAGATGAACCAAGAAAAGGGCGCATGCCATTGTTTCACTTGTTTATAAGAAATAGGGCAAGAAATAAAATGTCTCTTCAAGGCAGATATGTTTTAGAGCTTATATACTCCATAAGGGTATACAGGTATATGTATATATATATATATACATATATATATATATACATATATATATATAGGCATAAGATCTGCATTTCCAATGGTTCTTAGTCTTTGAATCTTCTAGTTTTAAAAGAGTCAAAAAATTGGGGCCTCTGTGACTTCTGAGAAACATTTTCTCCAATTATGGTCAGAATGAAAATATATCTGGAATGCACATTAGTCATTTTTATTTTTGGATATGTTTTTGAGAGAAATCTTTTTTCTTCCAACAGAGCAGTGATAAATTAAATGTGATTGATACCCCAAGGGCAGAATTGACTCTCTGATACTTGGGAGTTTTGGTGAGGGGTGGAAAATATACTTCCACATGGAATTCACAATTTTTAAATCTCTCAAATAATGTATTATATGTTTAATAATTGCAGACATTTTTTATAGCAATGGATTTTCTCAATGTGGCTGTAATATTACAACTCTTTTTTATTTGTTTTATTTTATAAGAGTAATAATTAGAAATAATCTCAAATATGCAGATGATGATCTTGGGCAATTGTCAAAATTATCATCGACATTAATGCTGAAGTAAGAGAAATTATAAATTTTATCAATTATAATCAATCTTATAACTATTTAAATATATTTAATGATTAAACAGTAAAGTACTCAGTAACATATTGATTAGTTTATAAAACTTCTCTGAGTAACCAGCTATATCAGTTGAAATTCTAGTCCCAAGATGTAATTTCTTTATATATTATAGGGGCAAGGAAATGGAATTTGTAGCTAAACCTAATATTGTTCATAAGAGTAGGAGCAAAAAAAGTGACTAAATGAAGGATCCATATGTTAGCTGTCCAGAAACCCTCCCCCGAAGGTAAAAGCAGAATGTTTCAATAGCCTCTTTATACCCACTATGATATATGGCATTGAGACTTGGAACACCCCTAGGTCCAAAAAAGAGAAATTATGAGGGCAGGAGAGAAACAAAACACCACATGTGTAACATTTTTATGCAGGACCACAGCACACACAAGGGACTGAAACAGAATCAAATAGGAAATATTTGGACATACATTGACTCAGGGATGCAATAGGCAAATCTTAAAATAAGATTGTTAAATAGCCACAAGACCATACAACAGAATTTCGGAAGGCATTCCACAGGTCATCCAGACCAACCAGTTGCTGGGCAGAAAACCTAAAAATCTGAAACCCATATTTGGTCCAATGCCAAAAGAAGAAAAGGACAGACCCACTAAGAGAAAGGAAGATTTTGTTAGTTTAAAGAATATGAGGGTGGGGGGAAGGGTGATAAAAAGCAATAATGAAATAATTGTTACTTATTATTTTAAAAAAACCTTTGAAGAGAACAGGCTTCTTAAACAATTAAGGATTTCTAGTGACCATGTCACATGTGATAGTATGTAATATGATGATAATCTCTGTTTAAGAAGGAGAAGCTAATCAAAGACTATATGATGCTACTTTATCCAAGTTGCTTAATTTCTTTCCCAGGTGCTTTTTTGCTATTTCCTCCTCCAGGTAATATTATAGATGAGGAAATTGAAATAAACATAGTTAAGTGACTTTTTTAGAATCACATATATAATAGGTGTCTGAGATTAGATCTGACTCAGATCTTTCTATCTATAGGCCCAAGCACTTTATCTATATAGCACTTAGCTATATTTATATTTATATTTCTCTCTCTCTCTGACTCTCTCTGTGTCTCTGCCTTTATATCTCTCTGTCTCTATCTGTCTCTGTCTCTCCTTTCTCTCTCTGTCTCTTTCTGTCTCTGTCTCTCCTTTCTCTCTCTGTCTCTGTCTTTGTCTCTGTCTGTCTCTCTGTCTCTGTTTCTGTCTCTGTCTCTATCTCTGTTTCTGTCTGTCTGTCTCTTTCTTTCCTCTCTTCCCCCCTCCCTCCCTCCTTCTTTTCTTCCTTCATTTTTTCAGTGAGTCCTTTTTTCCTCTTCCTCTACTTCCTTGATATTTGAGTGACAGGAAGTAATGCTTTCATGAACCCCAAATTTAAAAACATATTGAGGAATTGCTAAGTTGCTTTCCTGCTATCTCTAGAATCAAACACAAACCCTTCTTTTTGGCATTTAAAAGTCCTCACTACTTATTTTCTTTCTATCTTTCCAGTCTTTTAACACTTGGCTCCCTTATAAGTATTCTATGTTCTATTCTTTCCATATTAGCCTACTTGGCTGTTCTACATATCCACACTATTCCTTTTCCCATCTCTGTGACTTGCAGAGGGTCACAAACTAGGACATTTCTAAAGCCAAATTTGAACTCATATCCTTCTGACTCTAGACCCAGTGCCCACTGTACTACCTAGTTGCTAGAGTACTAGCTCCCTATGTTGCATTCATTTTGTGTATATGCCATAGATTGCAGATACTATTGCTCTTCACAACAGTTCTCTGCTACTTTACTTTTCTTGGCTTCATTTTCCATTCAGCTTCTAATCTCCTTTTATCTAGGGCTAATCTTCAGCTATTCCTTATAAGGTAGATTTGTGCTGGAATTAGCTCCCTAGAAACAATTGTTAAATTTTCAGAGTAAACATACACACTTGGAAAATCTAGGATTTTTACAGATTATAATTGAATTTATTCTTTGAGTATTTAGACTTAAGTATTGAAGAAAATGTTAATAATGCAGATTACACTTAAATATATCTTATGTATATATTTTTTCTTTTAGAGAGCAGGTTGCTAAAGGTCTATCAGTACATATTAGTTTATAAGTCAACATGATTAAAAACATAAAGACTATCCACCACTCATTTGGGGGCAAAAGTCTTAGTGCACAGATGAATCAAAATGGAAGATTTGTAGGAAGAAAAACTAGCTAGAAGCACTTACGGTATACAGAAGTACTCATTTATCCCTTTCGGTATGGTGAGAAATGTTCAGCTCAATGTGGGTTGTATTTTAATCATCAGTAGGAATAAGTTTCAAAATAATAAGGCATGTCCCTTGACATGTGATAAGATTTAATCCAAAGTAGAAAGGCATGATAACGAATGACAAGAAGATGTAGTTTTTCCTATTTCATAGCAAGCCAACTGTGGGATCAAGGTGGGGTAGTATGTGAGGTCAAGGAAGACTATTTTATGAAAGTTTTAAGAGAGGTTTTTAAAAAGGAAAGGAAAATAGTGAGATCATCCATAGAATTACAGAGGATGAGGTTTGTAATATCAACCAATATTACACAAAAAGTCAGGCCATATTTTTCTTTAAATACCTTAGTCACCCTATGTATGGGAGTTCCATAATTGCCTATAAAAGTCTACCAGTTTTATAGCAAAGTCTACCGCAGTAATTACTACCCCATGGAACCCACTGGCACCAGTATTCAAAATTTCTGCTTTTCTATAAGTTTCTGTAAGTTTCTAACCTTTACCAAGAATAATTGAAGTATCCAATTAGATAGCAAGTCCCTGAAACCTAAGACATGATATTTCACCTGAAGATCATCTATAGCAGAACAAGTTATGGCCTCTTTGTTAGCAATAATTTATCAGTAGTCTGATAATGACTTTTCAACAAAAAGCCTTTCTTTTTTTCAGTGACCCCTGTGTTATCTTGTACAATTCCATTAACTGTTATTTTCCAGGTTTTGTACCATTTGTTCAGTGTAATGGAATATTTATCAAGTACCTACTACATGCAGATTACTATGGTAGAAAGGAAAAAAAAATCCTTCTTGAATTAAAGAAAGTTACACTTCATGCATTGTACTTGGGGAGTAAATAAATTTACTCAGATAATTAAGGACAAAATTATTTCAAGACTAATTTGGGGAAGAGTGCTAATATTTGAGGGGAGTAGGAAGCAGGATATTTGGAAGGGTTTTATTTAGGAACTGCACTTTAAAGGAAGCTAGGGCATTCTGGAGGAAGCAGGTGAGAGGAGGTGCTTTACAGATATAAAGGACCACAAAGGCATAGATAGCATCAGGGGATTCTAGGTAAACTAGGATGTCAGTTTGATTGCAATGGAGAGGGGGAGTAATTTATAAATGTTAGGCTGAGGACTTTTTTTTCCTTAGAAGAAATAATGGGATGTTTTGATCAGTTATGTGCTTTAGAAATATCTATTTGACACTTTTATAAGAGAAAAAGACCAAAGGCAAGAAAACCATTGGCTGGGTTGAGTATCCATTACAGTTCGGAAGCAAAAGAAAATTTGTTTGAGAATTGTGTGAGGGGAAAGAGGACGGTGAATAATAATTGAAGAAATCAATGAGAATGTGATGAATATGCACCTTATTTGATTTCTTCCCTAGGCCCACCTTGACCTTTTGGAAAAAAGTGTCAACCATAAGAAAATCTACTTCCAGCATCAGGTACTCTGCCAGACTTTGGGAGGAAATCCATGCCCACTGGTGACCATCACAGCAATGCCTGAATCTAATAGCAGTGACCATGTACAGCAGCTCCGTGAGTAAAGCAAGATTTTCTTCCTAATCCCCATCTTCCCCACCGCACCCTGAGACTTTTTCCCCTTCTTCTTGGTCTGCTGATGCTTTGGTTTTGATGTTTCTATCATTCAGGATTTCATGTCGTCTTTTTAGACTGGAAGCTCCTCATTAGTGAAGACCTCATTTAACCAATGGAATGTATAAATGTATATACTGTGTCATTAAATATATGAAAATGATTTTAAAGTTTCAAACTCACTGAGTTATTGTCCTAGATTTAGTTCAAGTCCCATTTAATTTATTAATCTATCTTAAATATGCTTATTAATGATGTTATATCAGCCATTTTCTGCCACAACCTTTCCTAACTGCACCTTCGCACCTTTCTCATACAAAATATGCATGCACATACACACATACACTAACAAGTGGAAACTCAAATAGAGAGACTATATCTGACAATATATAAAATATTCTTTCAGTGTATGTGATCCCTTCCTCTGTTATATAGGAGGAGACATGCTTCATTCTCCCTTCCATAAAATCTTAATTTTCCCCCCATTTCCCAGAGTTCACCATCTTTTAAATAATATTTTCATTGATTTTGATGTTATTATGTGTATTATTTTCTTGATTCTTTGGAATTTAGTTTCCTTTAGTTCACACAAGTTTTCTCACCTTTCTCCAAATTCATCATCAAGAAAAAATACAAATGAGCATCAAGTCCTGATAAAAGTAAGCACAATCACACATTTCACAAAGGATGATTCTGATGGGAATAAAAGGAAAGAAAATGATGAAGATGGTTTATTTCCTTTTACTATGATCACAGTTAAATTGAAGATGAGTGTATACTTCTTTCTCTTTTTACACAAGGTTTTATTCATTGTATAGAAGAAGGCCTATTTGATTACTTCCAATCAAAGCCTTACCAAAACTTTGTGTTCTTTAGCGATCTGTTTAGCAACATGGATACTTTTTAAATTTTAGGGAATGGGATACATAGAGGAGGAAAAGAGAGCCAGGAAGAGATAAATTCAGGATTGTAGAAAGCTAACCTAAAAGTGGCTTTGAGCACATATGTATTTCACCTATAATTGAGTAAGGTTTGAAAATTATTGCTGGTATTATTCCAGGCTCTGTGATAGATAGGGCCACAGAAACAGGATGAGAAATACCAAGAGGTTTCTGTGTGGGGAGGGGAAAGTCTGAGAAAAAAAAAACATTTAATTTATCCCCTAAAGACACAGCCTTACCTGATGAGGTGCTAACTGCATTCAGGTGACTCATTGGTGATATGAAATGTAATTTCTCACACCTCATCAGCATTTGACAATGGATGCTTAACAACCTGGCTAATCAACAACGGATTATACCAACTGAATTAATGAGGCACTAAAATGCTCTAATGAATAATGAGGGAATTTTCAAAAATTCTCTTATGTGTTTTATCCATTTAAGAACAATTTGTGCCCTAGTCACAGTTCCCTCTGCTTGGCAGATGAGTGGGACTGGGGAACTAAAGAATGGAATCATTGCAGAGCTGTCTTCTTTGAACAGTTATTTACCTAAGCAGGTTATCCTGCAGAATCCTTGCTCTGTAGCAATAAATTGAAAGAAAAGAAGTAGGAGGGCCCTCCATCAGTCAATGTTCCAAGTATTTACAGAATGTTTACTATGTGCTAAATGTGGCACATATAAGGAAAGGCAAAAATTTCCTAACTTCAAGGAACTTATCTTTTAATGGAAGAAACAACATATTAACATCTAGATACACAGAAGACATACACAAAATAGATAGGAGGAAATTTGAAAAAGGAAGTCACTAGAAACTGGAGGTGGAGGGATAGGAAAGCTCTTTTGCAGAAAGTCATTTTTGCTACTCTGTCCTGGTTCAGAAGCCAGTGGATCAGTAGACTAGCTGTGAGACTTTTAACACAATTACAAAAGGGAAATAGTGATCCCTTGAACCCCAGCATAAGGTGGATCTTGGCCATATTTATCCATTATGGGAAGGAAGCTAGCAGCACCAGTCCCAGGCAGCTTGAAGCTGCTGACAACTATTGCCCTAGGAGCAGACCTCAACCTTTAAAAATGAGCAAAAAAGCAAAAAGAGGACTTACCATAGATAGTTATTATGGAGACAGAGAAGAACAAGTCTCAGGCCCTGAGGACACTAACTGCAAAATGTCTCCAGATGAAGCTTCCAAGGGTGAGGTGAGTTGAACTCCAACTCAAAAGGCACTCTTGGAAGAATTCAAAAAAGATCTTGAAAGAGAAGAAAAATGGAGAAAGGAATTGAGAGCTTTGGAAAAGGAAACACAGAAATTGTCTGAAGAAAATCACTTCAGAAGGTGGCCCAGAGGATTAGGAAGCAGAGGTGAGAAGTCAGAGCATTTCAGGTATGGAGAATTGCCAGGGTAAAGATACTGGATGCAGGTATAGATTGACTTATTCTAGGTAAGTTGAGTAGCCAGCATAGAGTATATGGTGAGAAATAAAGTCAAGAAGACTACTAGCAAGGTAAGAAGTGCTTTAAATGCCAACTTGTTGTTTGTTCTTATGTTATTTACATGTCAGTCATGTCCAGTTCTTTATGATCCCACTAGTGGTTTTCTTAGTAAAGATACTGGAGTTGTTTGGCATTTTTTTCTCCAGTTCATTTTATAGATGAGGGAACTGAGAAAACAAGGTTAAGTGACCTCAGTGTCACTCAGTTGGTTGGTATCCTTTGTTCTCCAAAAGGACTTAAATTACGTCACTTTTATTTTATTTTAATTTTTTTGTAATTCATCCAAAATGATTTTAATTTTCCTTTCATTTTGTAATTAAAGTAATTTAATCAAAACCCTTAGCATTTAAAAGAATGTTCCTATACATAACAATTGTCTCTAGTGCTAGAAAATCTTGTTTAAGAATTATATTTCAGGGGCAGCTAGGTGGTGCAGTGGATAGAGCACCAGCCCTGAAGTCAGGAGGACCTGAGTTCAAATCTGGTCTCAGACACGTAACAGCTGTGTGACCCTGGGCAAGTCACTTAACCCCAATTGCCTCAGCAAAAAGCAAAAAAAATAAAAATAAAAAAAGAATTATATTTCATTGCAACATTGATTGAATTTGTATACTAGTATTATGCGATTTCTTGATAATGGCCACACCTAATATAGTATGTCCCAGGGATCCTAAGAATAAAGTCAAATGACTTGGGTTCATTGCATGGGAACCTACCCAGAAAGTCATTTTCTCCCTTTGACTTCGCATATATCCCTATGTGGAAGTTAATCTGGACCGATTTCCCAGTACAGATTGATTGGAGCTCATTTTTAAGATTCTCCCCAAATGGGTAATGGAGTCCCACCAAGATCTGTATCTGGTACCCACCAAGATAGTATTTCATGTAACAGAAAGTGAACATCCATGGCAGTATATAAATAGAATTTGAACTCTCCTTCAAACTCTCTAGGAATCCATCAGCCTTGTTTGCAAGGGAATGAAATTAAAGAGGAATTGAAGTTTGGGTTCCAGTTGGCTAATCCTATCATTTGATTTCTGTGAACTCCTCTTTTTTTAATTAAAGCTTTTTTATTCACAAAACATATGCATGGGTAATTTTTCAACATTGACCCTTGCAAAACCTTCTGTTCCAAATTTTCCCCTTCTTCCCTCCAACCCCTCCCCTAAATGGCAGGTAGTACAATACATGTTAAATATATTAAAATATATGTTAAATCATATATATATATACATATATATATATCTGTATATATATATATATATATATATCATCCTACTGGCCATTTCTTACAGAACAATAATATTCCATAGCATTCATATACCATAATTTATTCAGCCACTCTCCAATTGATGGGCATCCATTCAGTTTCCAGTTTCTAGCCACTACAAAAAGGGCTGCCACAAACATTCTTGCACATGTGGGTCCCTTTCCTTCCTTTATGATCTTTTTGGGATATAAACCCAGTAGAAACATTGCTGGGTCAAAGGGTATGCACAGTTTGATAACTTTTTGAGCATAGTTCTTTTTCACAGGATCCTAATACTTCCCATCCCAAAATTTATAGGGACACCCTTCGGTTTGTACTTCCTTTGGAAGTCAAACTTATTTTTTGGAAGCTTCTCAGCAACCAACCCCTATCCATCAAATCTACCCTTTCTGAATAAATCACTGTCATGGTGGATAGGGTTGATTTTTACTTGAAGCTTTTCCCAAGCCCCACTTTTAAATGATGTAAATGTTGCCCTTTAGCTGAAGGGATATTGATACTCAGATAATTGTTTCTTATTTATTTCTTTATAAAGTCCATTCTTAAAATTAAGAAATGGATATCATTATTTTAGGGTAAGGGTACATTGCACCCTACTGTGAATGATTAGCCCAATAGGAACTCAGAATTCTTTACCACAAGTCAGGCACAAATAGTCCCAGATGAGAAACTGAGGTGTACAGGATTAAATAGTTTTCCCAGTCTCACATAGCGAATAAGTGTCTGAAATAAAATTTAAACTCAGGCCTTTCTGATTCCAGATCAAGAACTTTATTTGCTGTACTACCTATCAATTGTTAAATGAGGGACTCCATATTAGAATCTAGAAGGGATAGGGAATCATTGGAATTCATTGAGCAGAAGACTCATAAGATTAGACCTATACTTTAGAAAAATCACCTTACTATAACTGAGGTTCATTTATCAGTGGGCTAGGCTGACCCAGTCTAATGTAGAACAATTGATAATATAAACTTGGGCAATCAACGTAACCTCTGTATCTCACTTTCTTCTCTTTTAGATGATTTGTCATTAAGTTATTCTAGCATTTGATTATACTTTTGAGATTTTTAATATTAAATAATATTCATTTACTGAACAAATCATTATTATTGAAAGGGGGTGGATCTGAGAGATCTTGTTTTTGATACTTACAGATATATGATTTTGTTATCAAGGCCACTCTTTCCATTAATACAACCACAGCTACTTTGTTCCATTTTATCCTGTGCCAGCTCCTCAGCATCTTTCACTGGGATTTTCAGAATGCATTCACATTTGGTATTTGTACTATTTTGATAGTAACACTTAATCTGTCCATGTCTTATTTCTCATTTTCATGAAATGGTGGTGTTTTCTGAGAAAAGAAATGAAGATTGAGACTTCCTTGATACAGAGAACTCCTAGGGGATAAAACTCCCTTTACCAATGCAGGTTGACATTTTCTCTGCTACTTCTAGAGTCTTTAAGAATTGCCTAGAACACTGGGGACTTCTGTGATTTGCCCAGAATCACAGTCAATATGTATCAGAAATAAGAGAAATGATTGTTTTCCTTTGGTTTTATAAACTAATTTTTGCATCAGAATCAGAGTTATTCCCTTTTTTTACTTCTTCAGCCAGACATCAACCATTATGGAAAATCTTTCTCAAAAACTTATCCAGCCAGGATGGCTAAAATCTAATCAAAGACAATTAAAGAAATTGTAAGTTTAGCTGAATGGGTAGCTTTCTGCTCATTGTGTTTACTCAAACAGGCCTGTGAAAATGAGGTCAAATAGGTGCTATGAAAATTGACAAGTCTTTTTGACCAAGATTTGGGGTGATCCAAGTCAAAGGAATATAATCCCTCTCTCATTATAATATTCATTCTCTCATTAATTATAAACCAATCAGAGATGATTGCTACCCTCAGGAACAGCTGCTCTTCCAAGGGCATATAAATTGTGATTAAAATGATTAAATTATCCAGCATATAAATTGTGATTAAAATGATTAAATTATCCAGAAACTATATCTTTACAACTTTTTAAACATCACAGAAGTGAGACTTGAACCCATATTTTCTAGTTTAAGTGCCAATTATCATGCTGTCTCTCTGAGGATACTCATGTTTTAAATTTTTCCTTTTAGACTATTTCTCTTGACCAATGCATCTTTGCGGATATGCTACAACTTTCTTATACTCAACATACATCTTTCCATTATTCTTTGGTTACTTATGCTTTTAATTCTTCTGAGATGGTGTTCCATGGGTCATAATCAAAATAACATCCTGAGAAAATAGTGGTGTTCAAAAGACACAATTGAAACATCTATACATTTGGGGGGAGGTGTAGAGGGAAGTAGGGTGATTAATACATATTGAAGTGGTCAATTGATTTATAAAGCTTTTGCAAAACAAGTTTTCAAAAAAGATTTACAAAACCTCTGATATACCATTATGTTAAGAATTATATTTACTACCTCCGTAATTCTATTTTCATTATGAAGAAAACTAGAGTGTATCATTTTGAGTATATAAAATTCTCCCTTCTTTTCTCTACTGTAAATTGGGCTATAGAAATTACCCAAGGAATTCTGCCTGTTTATTTACATAGTATGTTAGTATTGAAAGCTGTGCTTGTGAGTATAGGACTCAGACTCAAAAATGTAAGGAGAATGCCCCCAAGTTGTATGGATTGAATCAAAAATCTCTGGTTTGTATTGCATATGTGGCTAATAATCATTCATCATAAGAGGGGTTAGGCCTTAGAGGAACTAGAAAGAGAGCAACTCAGGATAGAGAGTAAGGCAGAGAAGACTGGGAGAGGGGAGATAAGAATCTTGAGAGCAGACTCCCTCCTGGCCTTTCCTCTGTATTTTTAAATTGTTAGGTCTTTTCCACATACAGAGGAACAACCTGGGAAAAATTCAGGGTTTTAGGAAATAAATCATATTTCTCTCCCATTCTTATCCCCTTTTCTTCAGATCTAAGTGGCCCTGAGTTATAAGTAAAGGGTGGGACAAACTGGTAGCCTTTTAATATTCAAAAGCCACTTGTAGAATATTAATCTATATTTAACACTGCTATGAAAAAATATTGTCTTCTCTTATTTCACTATATATGTATATGTATATGTATATCTATATCTATATATCTATATATTTATACACACACACACACATTTGTGTGTGCTCTGCTTCTGAACTGCTAGATTGGGGACAGTATTTTCTGCATCTTTCCCATTTCAAGATGTTTCCCTGTTTGTTAAACTGGATTTATATGTGTTCAGTCTTGTTGGACTTTTTGTTACCCCATTTGGCAATTTCTTGGCAAGGTGGTTTGCCATTTCCTTCTCCAGATCACTTTATAGACAAAGAAATTGAGGGAAATGGGATTAAGTGAGTTTCCCAGAGTCACACAACTAGTTAGCTTCTGAGGTCAGATTTGAATTCAGAAAAGATGATTCTTCCTGATTCTCAGTCCAGTGCACTATCTGTTGTGCCATTTAGCTAATCCATGTACCTATATGTAGGATCTTAATACTTTGGACAAAGCCATTTAACATCACTGTGCCTGTCAACTCCTTTAAGACTGTAAGTTAAAAGAGAAGGTAGTAACCTGAGTTGTTAAAGGGAGTTTTTTTGCTCTATACAAATAAAATCGTAGGTCCAGTCCCTATTCCATTATCCTAAATAAAAATTATTTAGTGACTATATTATAAAAAAAAAACAGATCCTCCAAAGCTGGAAATGTCTTAGAGAGAAAAAAATGTCTATAAAATCATACATGTTTATTAAGCTTCCACATATAAGAACTACATATAGTATATTTAAATATTATTAAAATCTTATATATAGGTATTACATGTAGTTCATATAGGCATTATTAAGATTTTACATGTGGGTAATGCATGTAGTACACATAGCACAGTACAGAAAGGTACTACATGTAGTACTTAAAGGCACCATTAAGATTCTCTCTCTCTCTCTCTCTCTCTCT
>JAJPUD010016775.1:11575-33063 GCA_023553655.1 Myrmecobius fasciatus
ACCCCAATTGCCCCAGCAAAAAAAAAAAAAAAAAAAAGAGAGAGAGAGAGAGAAAATTGCCTAATTGACTAGCTTTATATCGCCAATATATGTCAGAGAGGTGGGGTGAAAAAGACCTCAGTGGAAAGACATCAGGTTTTTGGTAGCAGGGTAGATCATAGGGAGGGTTCTTGGTAGCAGGGTAGATCATAGGGAGGAGCATTGGGGAGGGTCTCCAAGTTACTCTCAGAGGCAAGCAGGGAGGAGCACTGACAGGATTATCTCCTTAGTTCATTCTTTTGCTACCTTAAGTAGGCCTTTGTTGCAATGGGCTTTTGATGAATTTCTTGTCAAATTTCTTTCTTTTTTTATTGGGGGGGGGTGGGGGGAGCTGAGGCAGTTGGGATTAAGTGACTTGCCCAGGGTCACACAGCTAGAAAGTATTAAGTGTCTGAGACCAGATTTGAACTCAAGTCCTCCTGACTTCAGAGCTGGTGCAAATTTCTTGCATTGACAAAATTATCATGACCTCACAGTTACTGTATTCAATCAGAAGGCCAAGTTATGATGTCACTACATTCCCCCCCCCCCTTATTTTTCTCCTATAAAAGAACTTACTGCTACATACCTCCCCTGCTAATTCCTTTTAGGGTTGGTCCACTTATTAAACATCACAATAGCTGGTACATTAGGAATTTACTTGGTCTTAATGATGTCTTCCCCCTTGTTGACAGTAAGTTCCACTATAGAACTTAATTCTCATTTTTTTGAAATGTTATTAATTGCTAAAATTATCTTTTGGAAATTTGCCCATTTTTAGAAGCATAATAAAATCTTTGCTTCTTGCCTCTTGATTTGAAGATTGTCTAAACCTACAAATTCTTTTGAAATACCTTGTGACAGGGGCAGCTAGGTGACGCAGTGGATAGAGCACCAGCCCTGAAGTCAGGAGGACCTGAGTTCAAATCTGGTCTCAGACACGTAACAGCTGTGTGACCCTGGGCAAGTCACTTAATCCCAATTGCCTCAGCAAAAAAAAAAAAAAAAAAAAAAAAAAAAAAAAAGAAATATCTTGTGACATTGGCCCATAACCCAAATATATTTTTGATTCAAACCCCTGCTCCCCAACATCTAGTGGATCACATGGGGAAAGTCCTGAAACTCTAATAAATCTGGGTTATTCAGTATCCCTGAACCCCATCAACAAACTGGACTTGAATTCAGGTTTTCTGATTCCAAAGAAAGCTGTGCATGTAGTATGCCAGGGTTGCATCTCTTAAGAATAATAGAGGAATGGGGTGTGGGAGTAAGTGGTTTAGAGAAGGATTAACTCAAATGTTTTCTATTTTTCTTTTGAAAGCATAAATTATTCTTCCTCCAAAGGTTTCTTTGATTTAAAACAAATAAAAAATCTTTCATATACAACCGAGTATAGTTTTTGTGCAATGACCTCCATTGTCAACTACAATTTGTAATTGTCTGCAATTTTAGTTTGTATCTCCTTGTCCTTGGGCATACTCCAAAGTTCCTGCATGAATTCTTTCTCTTTGAATCCATGAAGAGGGAGGAGCTATTCACAGAGGATATTTTAAAATGAATTCTTCCATCTTGTTTCCAGATACACTACCAATTTCTTGCACTAAGTCCTAATCATCTCAACTAATGTATGTGTAAGTGGTCAATGATACTTCCTGAAACTCAGTGGCAGTAATTTCTAAAGGTTTTCAGGATACAGAGGAAATCTCATGTAAGAACAATTGGCTGAAGAAAAAATATAATTAGCAAATAATGTTGTACTTTGAAGTAGTCTAATAATAAATGTGCTGTGGAAATTCCTTTTTTTTTTCCTTTTTCATTATGCTGTTTCTCTGTTTTTTCTGAATTTCATGTAAGGTAAAGTCTATTTCTTTGTATTTGAAGAATTCATTTTTTTTTATTTGCTGGTCTTTAAAGGAAAGTAAAGGTTTTACAAGCATAATATGGGATTTGCAGGGATAATGCAGTGGGGCTATTTAAGGAATCTCCTGAAGAGTAAGTGGGCTGTTATTCATCTAATAACAAAACACCATCTGTCACATTTAATTTGTGCTGAGTAAATTATCATTTTTTTTATTCTGATTGCACCATGAGAATCATCAAGATTTCCTGAAGTCCTAGTAAATATGAGTATTTCTAGAAAGGATTCAGATTTCATACTGGGAGGTGGTACAGAAAAATGGAAAAAAAAAAAAAAAGAGCCAATTTTATAGTTTGAGGACTTGAGCCCAAATCCCTACTCTACTCCTTCCATTCTATGTGTCCTTGGGCTAGCTATTCAATCTCTCCAAGTCTCAGTCATTTCCAGTTTTAAATCTGTGATCCTATGATTACTTTTACTTTTGCTATTAGAAGTTGGTTTGAGACACTAACCAAAATTAAATTTCCACAGAACAATTAAGTTTCAATCTCTCAGAAACTTTAAGCAAACGAGGAATTGGGAAATTAGGAAACCACAGAAAGAGTCTTGTGGTTTTGAGAAGACAAAAAAAATCAAGATAATAACTGATCTAGTTCAAATTTGTTTGGGTCAATGTACACAATTGAATTGGTACTATGTCCGCATAATAGGGTAATTGAATATTAAACAACACACCCAGTAGGAATTTTCTGCCTTTTTTTGAATATGGGATATGTGATAAGGAAGGGGGAATGTCTATACATATTTAGTGGGAAACATACAGTGGATGTATCAGAAAGAATGGACCAATCTATTTTCTGAAGTGAGGGGACTGCACCTAGCTAATGAGTATAAAGTTTCTCTTATTTCTCTACTCAGTGCTCCCTTTTTTCATGATTGATTACAGTGGAAGAAAATGACTAAATATAATGCTCTTCTGAAGCCAATTGTGTTTAAACAATACTAGCCATTCTTTTTCCATCACAATAAAACAAGTTCACTTTCCTTCAAAACAACTCAGAAGATAATAGGTTTTATGCTCGAGACAACTTAAAATAATCCAAATTTAGGAATATTCTAGTTTTTAAGATGAGGACATTGAGGCAAACTAGGTTAAATAACACTGAAGATCACTCTGATAATAAATGGCAAAATTAGTATTCCAAATCAGATACATCTGCTGTTTTTTCTACTACTTCATGAACCTTTCTCTCTAAAGCCTTAAGATGTCCTGAGATTGGTCTACATTATTAAAGAGTCTAAATTAGAATATGCTTTGAAATATGTATAGTTTTATCACTTTTAAGTATATACAATAACTTGAACCATGCCAATAAAAGTGTCTAATAAAGTTCATAGGATTACAGGATATAGGAATGATAATAGAAATTCTGAATATAGTGTAATTGTACTCTTTATTTAATAAATGTTATAATTTATTACTTAGAGAGATTAAATTACTTATGCAAGGTCACCCAGGTTGTAATCTGCATTGATGCAGTTTCTACACCAGAAGAAATATATTCAAAGCATTTTTAAAAAGATCTTGAATTCACATGAAATTCACTTAGGATACTTTTTTGAAAATATAATATACATCATTAGTATTTTCTCCCTACTTTCTTAAGTGTAATTGAACAACAATACAAAAACAAAAATCTAACTCTGATTTATATGATTTGTAAATGATCATACTGAAAATTTAATCATGGATCAAGACCCAGTAAAAGAAATTTCTTATGAAGAAGCTTTAGCAGACAGCTTTCTGCAATCTTTCTTTGACCTCTTTCATCAATTCTATTCAACCTGAGTTTGGTTTTCAATGTCCATTTCCTCAAGTTCTGTCTACCTGGGTGATAGGCTTCCTATCTAGTTAATACCACCCACTGACCACATGAGAATTTGAAAATGGCAAGCTCTTTTCAAATTTGCCTGTCTACTTCCTATCTCCTTTTCAATTACCTGGGCTGGCTTATCTTATCTGCATCAATGTGAGTGAGTAATGTGAAAGGAGTGGAAAATGCTACCAAGTAAGTCAGAAAGAAGAGCTAAAGGTAAGAGATTTTTGTCATTTTCCATGTTCTTGATGATGATGATGATGTTTTTTGGCAGACATTGATGAAGTAGTCAAGGCAAAATCATCTTCATTTTGCTAAAGAAATTGAACTTGAGAAAAGTTAAAACAATTTGTAAAATATTTGAAGCCAATCCAATTAATGTGATTCAGTCACAAGTCAAGTTGTAAAGTTTTTAATACATTGTACTTTTCAAGGAATCAGATCATCCAGTGTGAGATCATTAAACTTCCCTCTTTTAATACAATGTGAAAAGACTACTCATTTTAGATATTTTATCTTTCCTTGGTTTCATAAACAGGGACACTCTTCTAGTTCTTCCCCCTTAACCTCTCCAGCCACTTTTTCTCAATATCTTTCATTAGTTGTACATCTTCTTCTCATTTGAATTGTCTTAGGATGATTCTGAAGATCATTTGGAAGGATAAAATACCAGGCACTGAGGTCCTTTCTTGAACTGAATTGCCAAAAATTCAAACTCTACTGCAGAGAATACTTTCCAACATGTTGGCCATGGTATCTGAATATCAAACATATACTTGCTTAAAATCTATTTTATTAAGAACTCACATAGGTCAAGTGCTCGCATGGTAGTTTGAAAAAGCAATTAAAGAGCACTTTCAATCTCTCAAATAAAAACACGGGGATTGATTGCATGCCATGGGAACTGCCAAAGAAGCATGAGATAGGGAGAGATCTCATGGATTATTTGTGCCTGACCTGTGATGGAATATTCTGAGCTCAGATTGATCTGATCAGCCATACTTAAGCATACTGTAGTCTTCTTTGGATTTGAAGAACAACCTATCTTCTTCTCAATTCTAAGGTGAGTTTCCTCTCACATGTTCTTTCCAGGCCTTAGCCCCATTTGGTCATTTTCTGGGTCCTGATTGATTCAGATTGAATGTAAATAGCAGCCATTTCTGCTTTGGCCCAAAATCCTGAGGGTTTTCCCCTCCTAGATTCATTCATTTATGTATTTAGCTTATTTTTTTTAAACAAGTAAATGGGGAGTTTCTTTTCCTCAATTGCTCCTAGCCTTAATCACTGAATGGGTGAAGCCTCAGTCATACTGAGACCTGGGAAAGACCTTAGCTTAAAAAGGCCAAGGTCTCTGATTTCATTCAGGACCATCTTTAGTCTCCTTGATCTATACTTTGCCAATTCCAGATGGCTCTGAAGGGGAAAATGAGGCAGGTAACTCCCTCACTTAAATCCATTCACCTTCCTGAGAGTCCTTTTCGAGAAGGAAGGATAAACAACTTCCCTTTCACATGATCTGCCTTGGCAATCATGTTCATTTGTTGTTTTTTTTTTTGTTTGTTTGTTTTTGTTTTTTTTTTTTTTATAAAGCTTTTAATTTACAAAACATATGAGTGACCTTTCAACATTGACCTTTGCAAAAACTTTTTTTTTTTCCCAAGCTTTTCCCCTCCTTCCCCCCACCCCCCACCCCTAGATGACAGGTAATCTAATGCATGCTAAATAGGATAAATTATATGGCAAATACATGTATATATATCTATACAGTTATCTTACTGCACAAGAAACATCAGATCTAGAAAGAGAAGAAGGAAAAAACAACCTAAGAAGGAAAACAAAATGCAAATCATGTTCATTTGGACAGCTTCACCTAGCAGCTCTCCAAAGGCAAGACTGAAATATATCATTCTAGCTCTCCAAGTTCTATTTATTTTCATCTCTCTACAGGATTTCTCTACTTGAATATCTTTACAACACTTCAAGTTTAACATGTCCCAAAACAAATTAAATTGTTTTCTCTTTAACTTCTTATTCCTTTTCAACTTTGCTATTTTTCTTCAACACTAATATGTATTCATTCATTTTTCCATGATTAAAAGCTTACCATCATTTTTATCTCTGACGTCCCTTACTTTTCATATCAACCACTTAATAAGTTCTATTGATTCTGTAGTACCTCTTACTCCAGGAGCAGCTAAATGCTGTAGTGGATAAAGTAACTCCCTTTGATAGGGTGACCTCAGTTCAAATCTGACCTCAGACACTTAAGAGTTACTAGATATGTAACTCTGATAAATTATTTAATCTCAATTGCCTTGTGCAAAAAATAAATTTAAAAATATACCTCTTGTTTTTCTTCCTTCTCTATGACCAAGGCCTCATTATATACTGACAGATGATGGTATTCAGGAACCTGACCATATCACCTCTTTACTTGGGACTTTTTAATGTTTTGCTCTTGTTCACTATGCAAATTCCAAATATTTTTTTTCATGGTTTTGAAGGCTCTCAAAAATATATTATTTAATGTTTCCTTGTTATGCCATGCCAGAATATAATCAGCAAATCAAATGAACTATTCACTATCCCTCATATATTTCACACTTCCTTACTTCTGCATTTTTTCTCACACTAATCCCCATGCCTGGTATTTTATATCTCTTGCTGTATTTATAAAACAAGTGTCCATTACACTTAGAAAATCATACGCAGCTGGGTTGCTCAGTGGATAGATAGATAGATCATCTGACAAATCAAATCAAGACTCTGACACATTAATTGTATGATCCTGGAAAAATCACTTAACCTACATCTACCTTTCCTCATCTGTAACACTGGAATAATGATAATATATATATAGATAGATAGATAGATAGATAGATAGATAGATAGATATCTACCTATATCTATCTATCTATCTATCTATCTATCTATCTATCTATCTATCTATCTATCTATCTATGTGTGTGTGTGTGTGTGTTTGCTGAAGCAATTGGGATTAAGTGACTTGCCCAGAGTCACACAGCTAGGAAGTATTAAGTGTCTGAGGCCAGATTCAGGTCCTCCTGACTTCAGGGCTGGTGCTTAATAATGATATTTTAATATAGCATAGCTGTATATATAATTTATATCTACAAATAGATATAATTGTGTACAAATAAAAAACATATGCATATATACAGAAATATACATATATATATATATATATATATACATACACAAGCCCATATATGTGGGTATATATTCATATACACATACTAATATACATACATACAATTATACATATACACAGTGTTATCTCAAGTCTCATTTGCTTGAAAGTATTTAATGCATTTTAATGAGAAAGAAATACTTACAGACTGCACTTACAGGGGTTTTCTCACAATTTTACAACTCAAACAACCCATATGTCTCTTCTATACCGATCAGTTGTTTTCATGTTGCTTTGATTATTTGCACACACTTCGGGAAGTAGGACATCTGTTTTTCTGGTTTCAGGGAATTAATGCCTTTTGTTTCTCCCCTTCCCAAGTTGGAAAATCTTTAATCTTTCATCCAATTAGAAATCAGACTACTTAATGTTTTATTGTTTCCTTTTGATTAATTGACCTATTTGATTAATTGTTTTTAATGTCTAAAAGTCTCCCCTTGTATTTGAGATCTAAGCTGAATATGTCTAATCTCACATTATTAGGTAGTTGGCATGCATTGCTTAATAAATCAATATTCCTGGAATATCAAACCTTTGTTGCCTTTTTCACATCTTCTTTTACTCACCACAATAATGGTTTCATTCACTGTTGCACTAACGTGCATTGTTTCATATAATAATCATTTCTTTATTATTCTTCTGTATTCTATTAAGTCAAGGAACATCTTATACCCAATCTTCTTATCTCTCCCCAGTAGCTCATATAGTTCTTTTTAGATGGAAGTAATTTAATATATGATTGTTGAAGTGAATAGTTACAACATCTTCACCATTCTTCCTGTCTTCCTTTTTAAGGGGAGAAAAAGATATTTGCTCTTCTTGCCAAAACTAACCTTTCTATCTGCTCCCTTGATCTCATCATGTTCAAATTTTCTAAGGTTCATCGCTACCTTTTCTCAAATTGTTCTACTTTCTATTCTTGCACACACTCCTTGCTTTCTTGCCTCTTTTCTTTTTCTCATGCAATTCCCCGTGCATGAAATTCTCTCTCCCTCCCAGTTCTGCCCACTTAAATTCAACTCATCACTAATGCTGCCATCTCAGCAATGAAACAGTCTGGGATTCTCAAAAACATTTTTCCTTTTTTCTAACTCTCTTAGTAACCCATATGAACTACTATTACATAATTACCAAAGATAGCCTAGCTATTATTAATCCTAATATTATTTGTGTACCTATCTTATCTCCCTTATAAAACTATAAACTTCTTGAGGATATGTATTATTTTATAATTTATTTTCCAAATAAAACTATAAAATTCCTGAGAATAAGGATTTTTTTTTCATATTAACTCTTTCCTCTCACAGTACATTGTAAAGTATAGACACATTAAAATATTTATTGGATTGAATGGTTACATTTAAAGCACCTACAAATACTTTTACAAGATTTCTAATTATACAGCAGTAAAGAAGCTTACCAATTAACTACTCCAAGTCATTCCACTTTTCAAAACTAATTTTTTACTCTTTGGGGGGAGGGGCAGTGGCAAAGATAATATATGACTTCCTTGGTAAAGAGAATTATTAATGAAGAAGTGTTTAATCCATATTAGTACCTGATCCTCTTTATAGTTATCCAAGAGATTTTGACGTGCCCAGGGAGGGACAGTTAGTATTAGTCAGAATTAGGGTCTGAATCTAGAGTATCAAGATTTCATGACCAACTGTCTCTATTCATTATACAATGCCACCTCCCATCCCATTTGCTTTAAATTGGGGAAACTGAAGCCCAAAAGCTTTAAATGACTATCTAGTAGATGCAGATTTCTTTACTAGAAGAAGAAAAGACAAACCCAGGACTTCTGAATGCTAGGGTAGTGTTCTATATTATATATAAGGACCTTTCTTTAAAACTAGTTTTGAGTTTTGTCTCAACAGGATTATCTGTAATATTAATTTAACTAGCAGGCGTTTTCCTCCTAGACAATAAAAATGAAGTTTTAATTCAGTCCTTTTCAGAATTATACAAATTCAGAACTGGGGGAATTAACCTTATTGATTTTTTATTATCTAGAATATAAGCCAAGGACACGTAGATGGTATAGTGCATAGAATACCAAGCCTGGAGTTAGAAGAACTGAGTTCATATCCAGCTTCAAACACTTATTAGCTATGTGACCCTAGATAAATCCCTTAGTCCTGTTTGCCTCAGTTTCCTCATCTGTAAAAGGAATGGGAGAAGAAAATGACAAACCACTCTGACATTTTTCCCAAAAGAAATTCAATGAGTCCATGAAGGATCAAATATGACTGAAATGACTCAACACCACCACCAACAAAATGTAAGCTAATTCTAGGAAAAATTTTCCTTTCTTTGTTCTTTGAGGGAGGGTACTGAAGACTAGCATGAAAAAAACTTAGGAATTACATCTTAGTTGAATAGAAGCCATTCTTACTGTGTGAATACATGCCAAGCTGTATCTACATATTGCCAAAGCAAAGATTGAGTACTAAAAATTGTAACCTGTCAAATGGTGCTTCCTAAAGATGCTGGTTTTATAGACCACTTTTCCACTGAATTAACTGATATGTTTTAGATGAAGTATATGGTTACCTTTTTATTGTAATTCCAAGAACCTCACCTCATCTCACCCCCAGTCTCATCTACTTGACTTTTCATCATTTCTTAAATGCATATTGCTTGGATCTTTGTTCCTGTAGGTCTCTGACCTTTATAGATAATATGCCTTAATATTTCACCTATGGGTTCATTCCTATCCTCCAATTCTGAATTCACTCTTGTCTTTAGGTGGAAAGAATCTAAGGAGTCAAATAAACAGAAACAATTAAACTGAAAAGTAAACAACAGCAATAACAATAACAATAAAAACCTCTGCAGCCCTTTAAAACTTTTTTTCTTTTATTTATCCAAGCTTTTATTTTCAAACCATATGCACAGTTATTTTTCTTTTTTTTTTTTTTTTTTTTTTTTTTTTTTTTTGCTGAGGCAATTGGGGTTAAGTGACTTGCCCAAGGTCACACAGCTAGGAAGTGTTAAGTGTCTGAGGTCAGATTTGTACTCAGGTCTTCCTGACTTCAGGGCTGGTGCTCAGCTGCCCCTGCATAGGTATTTTTCAAAATTCATTCTTGCAAGACCTTCTATTTCAGTTTTTTTCTCCCTTCTTCCCTTTACCCCTCCCCTAAATAGCAAGTAATCCAATATATGCTAAACATGCTCAATTCTTCTATACATATTTCCACAATTATCATGCTCCACAAAAAAAATCCGATAAAAAAAAGAAAACAAAATGTAAGCAAACAACAATAAAAAGTGAAAATACTATGTTGTGATACACACTTAGTTCCCACAGTCCCTCTCTGGGTGCAGATAGTTCTCTCCATCACAAGACCATCAGAACTGGCCTGAATCCCCTCACTGTTGAAAAGAGCCATGTCCATAAGAAGTGATCATTGTATAATCTTTTTTTTTCCTAGTAAATTTATTATTTTTAGTATATATTGCTTTATGAATCATGATAGGAGAGAAAAATCAAAGCAAAATGGAAAAACCATGGGAAGGATAAAAACAAAACAAAAAATAAACATAGTATGTGTTTATTTACATTCAGTTTCCTTATTTCCTTTTCTGGATGCTGATGGCCATCCTTTAAAATTTAATTCAATATGCCTATGAAACCTTCCCTGAGACAACATACAGATTTCAAGGAGATGTTAATCTTCTTGCTTAATTAGGGGAAAGGATGGAGGTATCTTTTTCTTTTTTTCCTCTTGTGTATAACTATTAAGGTAGAAGTTGTTCTCACATTTGATTCACTCTAAATCTAGCCAGATGAGCCCTGGAAGAGCAGATGTCTTTATGTTTGTCTTTAGATAATATTCCTTCATCAGTTGAGTTTTCACTACTTAATGCTCACCTAAAAATTTTACTCTTGGCTCAAGGACTGGTACTAATTTCATATTCAAAGAAATACACTGACCTGGGTTACGACTGAACATTAAAATGTCATTTAACAAAAAATTGAGTCAATCTTAGAAGACATCTAGTCCAATCCCCTATTTACAGATATGGAAACTGAGGTCTAAGGCTATTAAGTAGTAAATTGCCCAAGGTCATAAAGGTAGAGACAGTCATAAGTAGGATCTGAAGACACATCCTCTGGCATTAGAATGCAAGAAGAAGCAGCTGAATTAGTTAAAGACCAGATACTGGAGGAAAGGACTTTTATTTTCCATTGGTATAATTGTTATGAGCTGTCTTTGTATTCATGAAGGGTTGGAATATCCATAGATGCATGTGGTCAGTAGCTTGTGGTCAGTAACATGAATTTAGAAAGTAATGGCTATATAAAGGTTACAAAGGAAAGAATGACTGCTCATAAGAATGAACCTCCCATGATGTGATATCATTAATCCTGTGAGCTACTTAAGAAGACAATCAGAAAGAAATTCAAATATATTGAAACAATCTTTACCTACATCATAATTTTGCTTATAATCCAACTCTTGGCTCACACACACACTCACACAAACACACCCACTCACCCAACCATACACATATCCAAGGATCAATTATAAATGACACAATTTCCCTGATTATAGATTAATATCACTTGGAAGCACCTATTATATAGGAGGCATTTTAACACATTACCAATATTATTTTGATAATTCATACTAGGTCCTATCATTTGTACTTTACAGTTGAAAAAACTGAGACAGAAAAGTGAATATCTCAAGATCATATTTAAGGCCATATTTGAACTGAGGTTGGCCTACCTCCAGACTAATAGCTGTAATCATTGTGACAACTGGCTCTTGGCAACTATACCACAGTGATGACAATGATAGATCAATTTTATAGATTAATATCAATAAGACATCATTGTCCACACCGAGAGAGATAAAAGGAAGGCTTATTACAAGGAAGATGTGGATAAGACCAAAAATAAAAATAAAATAAAAATCTTCAAATCAAACATCCCAAGGTTAAAAATTCAATTTGAATGAATAAGTCATTTTGACTCATAAATACTCAAATCACCTACAAAGGACATATGAAGAAAGACACTATCTGTCTCAAGTGAAAGAATTGATAAATAGAATTATAAATAGGATGATTTTACATATACACACATGTTTAATGACAGTTGTCTCTGGGGCATTTTGGGAGAGATAATTTACACAGCTTTATCATATACTTAAAATAGCAAATTATATATAATGATTTGCAGTTTCATGTATAATCTTTTTTATTTTACTATATTATGGAAATGTTTGTTTTATTTCTTTAAAGTAAAGTAAATAAAAACATTAAAAAATTCAAATTGAACCCAAGTACAATTAATTTATCCCAAAGATTACAAAAAATAACTCTTGATTGTTATTTTGTAAATAATTCATGAATTATTTTCTAGCCTGATATTCATATAGCTATGTACATAAATATATGGTATTTAGGGCTCCTGTTCACTAGTTTTTATCAAAATAACCACGCCTTTTCTCCCCCCTCCCAACATTACTTTCCTGGAGTTATATAGAAAACAATCCATTTCCTGAAGGCTTTGTATGGACCCAATTAATATATTCAATTAGAATGCAGGGTTTGGATTTCATATGATTCAAGGTAATTTGCTTTGTTCCCACAAACTAGTCACTTGTTTTCTAATTGAAGGAATTCTGAATAAGAGAATACAGTAATATATATGATGGGTATGATAGAGCCAGCTCAGATGAGTTCTCAAGAGGCCATGGTTAAATTTTCAGGATGAACACATATCCTAGAATTATAATTACTACAAATCAGGTGCAAATTTATTGTTTGAGTAATTATCTAGACTTTAACTTTTAATAATGCAGATTAAAATTAAATTGTATGAGCCAAATTAGGAAAAGTTATGAATGACAAAATTTAGATTTTAGATTTGTTTCTGAAAATGGTAGGATATCCCTGGAGTTTACTGAATAAAGGATATAATCTATCCTTTAGGAAGATTGATTTGACAGATGATTGGAGGATGGATTGGGAAGAAACTTATGACAGGAGGGAAGGGAATAAGCATTTATAAAATATAATTTTTTGGGGGGGGGAGACTAGGTGGATGAGACTTTTTGCCTCAATTGGTTCCTAACCTTAATCACTGAGTAGGTACTGCATTAGCCAAACTGAGATCATTTGAAGATCTTAGTTTACAAAGGCCAAGCTCTCCCACTGCATCTTGGACAGTATTCAGTTATCCTGATCTATATCTTGTCATTGGATCCAGATGGTTCTGGAGGGAAAAGTGAGGAAAATGACCTTGCACAATCCTCCTTCACTTAAATCCAATTCACTTGCACATCATGGCATCCCCTCCCTGATGTCCTGGCTCTCTTCAAAAACAAAGGACAAATAACCACAACTAAATGCCAGATATAATTAAACACTTTGCAAATATTGTCTTATTGATTCTCCCAGAACTCTATCATCTCTACTTTACACTTCAGGAAACTGAGGCAGAGACAGTAAGTTTCTAGCCCAACATCACATAACTATAATATTAAGGAAAAGAGGGATATTAACAATCTCAAAGAATGTAAAGATGTCAAAAAGGAAGAGAATTGAGGGGGAAAAATTAAATTTGGAATTAGGAAATCAGTAGTAACTCTGGATAGAGTAATTTCAGTTGAATGATGAGATCTGATGCCAGACTATAGAGAGTTATGAAATTGATGAAAGGAAGTGGAAGTATTAATTATAGATGATTTTCTCAAGGATTTTAACCTCAAAAGAGGGAATATAGGAAATGACAACTAGTTGATGGATCAAGACAAGGTTTGTTAAGAATAGGGGAGAAATAGACATTTAAACAGTAGGGCAGTAACTAGTAAACAGGGAGAGATTAAAAATAAGTGAGTGTGGGAATAACAAACAAGACAATCTGTTGGAGGTGAGATAGAATAAGTTCACTTGTACAAATTGGAGTATTTCCTTACCAAGCAAGAAAGGCTGATTTCCTCATATGTGCAGGCCTTAAAGAACTTAGCCCTGTACATAGAAAGTATTCAAGATATCCTTATCTATTTTCCTCTTTGTCAAGTATTTTCCCTAGCTTCAACAAAGTTTATTAGAAACTTTCTACTTTCTTTGATAGCCCACCTTTCGACTCCAAATGAAGAATTTAACAACAATCCAAGTTGGAAAGAAAATAATTTTGAGCCTGAGAGACATGATCATCAAATAAAACATGACCTTTTTTATATTTAACGATTTAAAAAAGGAATGATATATTTACAAGTAATTATAATACAAAATGAAACAAAACTTTATTCTCCCCTGCTTTTTTAATATTATATATAAATAATATTTTGAACACGAGACATGATGTCTGATTCTAATACATCTCTTTATAAATGTTTAGACAGGATATTATATATGCATATTCATTCTGTCTGTAAGATAGATGCCAAACCTCCAGATGACAGAATGAAGAAATATTTACCTATACAGTTTGAATTAAGTAAATTGAATCTAGTGAAGCAATTCTTTTTTGGAAATGCATATTTAAATTTCATAGTATAACTAAATAACAAATTGATAATAATTAATCAGTCTTTGAATTTAATTTAGGTGCTTTTGCCATCCATTCCAAATTTGTTTGTATATTATACTCCCTCTCTCCCACCACTTAACTATCATCCAATGAACTGCCTCCAAATCAATAATGCCTCAAGTCAATTTACTTACTTTATGCCTGACAAATCCTATCAAGCATTCCAGACCCAGCTTCAGTTTTATCCTCTCCAGGTTCAATTCAAGCCCAGCACTTTAAACTATCCTAAGGTTTATACATTTCCCATCCCTTTTCCAGTCCTTGAGTGGAGAAGGTTTGAGATACTTTGAAAGAAGGGATATCTTTCCTGCCTAGAGATATTATAGGATAATGCATTCTGTGCTGCAGCATCCAGCTTCTTTCTCCCCTAACAATCTCTCTCTCCCTTCCCCCAGCTCCACAATTTCTAATAGTTAAAACTCTACTCTATATTCAGAAAGGACATGTTGATTTATAGATTTTTATGACAGTGAATGTCATGAAGGGGCTAGTTTGTATAATTAGCCTAGTTAGTGAGAGCATGATTTTCCAGGAATAGTTAATTTATTCCTGTTATTGACTCCTAATTTGCCTATGATGCAAGCCATAACATATCCACATTTCCATATATCTGCATTTTCTAAATTACACATGAAAAAGGAAAAGCAGAATAAGTATCATGCACTTAATAATAAGAGCTAATATTTGCATATTGTTTTCAAGATTTGCCAATTGTTTTATTATGTTCCTTTTTTTTGATGTTTACAAAGCCTCCAGGAAATATATATATACATATATATATTTTCATTTTAAAGATGAATAGACTAAGGAGGAGAAAGATTAAATGACGTACCTACAATATATTTTTAGTAATCATCAGAAGCAGAATTTGAACTAACATCTTTCTGACTCCAGGTTCACCATTGCATCCAAACAAGCAGCTCTCTAGTGACTCTCTAATGCCTTATTAAAAGCAAATCTCATCTATACTTTTGCTTATCCTCTATAGCTAATCCCTATGCAACTCTTTAATGTTTGTCAAGATCTTAGCAATTAAGTGACTTGCTCAAGGTCACAGAGTAGATTTATAAGTGTCAAAGGAAGGATTTCAACTTAGGCCTTTTATTCTAAACCCCTTATTCTATCCACTACAATATAATGCTTCTGTTACAACCAATGATAAATATCTAATAGTTTTCAGTTATGCCTAGAGAATATCACCTCTTTTCTGCTGGTCATTAATCCCTTGGCAACTATATACATTTAGATTATTATTCCCTAAAATCAGTAATCTTGCTTGGCTGGAAGGACACTACTGAAAGTATCATTAATATATCATTTTTATTGTTTACTTTTCCACATGTTCATTGTAGAATTAAACAGCACTAAATCATGTGTTTACCTTGTCTTAATGACTTTAGCTATTTGCAAATCTCAGAGCTATTGTTATTTATGCTATTACCAAGTCCTAAGCTTGCCCACAAATCTTCCTTCCAGGGAAAACAAATGATTTTCGTGATCTAATAAACTGTAGGAATAGTCCTGTGACATTTAATGTCTCCCTTTGGCCTGAAAACCTCTCCTCCATTATGGATATTAAAGACTGTAAGACACAGTCCTACATTCCCACTGTGGTTTGGAAGGGTTCACAACACACACATTTATGTGCACAAATGCAAATTCTTTTTCTACAGCAACCAGATGCCCTTGATGACCTGGCTGGCTACCAATGACAAGCTGTATCTGATTTGTGCATCTTTATCTTTCTGAAAACTGAATGTGTCAAAGAATCCTTTTTATACACTCGGTGAACAGACAGATAACGTGACAAGAGGAAAATCAAGTTGGTCTATCTTTGGAAACTGCTGAACTGAATATACTAATCCTAAAAAAAATTGCTGTTCGATGGGAAGAAAAAGCCTTTCTTTTAATCTTCCAGAAAATTAGTAAATAAAGAGATGTGGGAGGCAGAAAGAAGACTTATTTGACCTAAACACTTGATTACTTCTCCCCCCTAAATTGTTGGCTTATATTCTTTATCACTACAAATATCAAAAGGCATCAAAATTGTGTGATGACTCCTTTAATTTCCCAAGGGTTCAGTGTGCAATCATTGAAAAAAAAGGGTTTTATTGCTAAAATCATCCAGGTTCTTAGTGGCTATTGGGAAAAACATAAGTGATATTATCTTTCATTTGCTTTCTGCTTCATCAGTTTATATAACCTTTAGCCTTTCATATGCACTGCATAATGCCTGATATTAAAATAAAGAAGATAAATCTGATAGGATTTTTTTTCATACATTTTTGAAGATTATATTGATCTCTGTGTTCCTTTTTTAGAATTGTGTTTTAGGTGAAATATGATTATAAGCCATCAAACTATAGCAAAATAAAAGGATTGTCTTTATGTATTATCTCTTCCTTTTTTGTAATGGAGTTCTATGTTATATAAGTGAGTACTCTTTTCCATATTCATTTAGTGTAAATCATGATTTCAATGTGTAGATGGCATATGATTCTGATGCAACTGGTGAGGAAGAAATGATAGCTCATATTGATATGGTATATTAACTCTTTCTATTTAGCAGAACATTGCTTAAGAAAATGCCTCCAGTGGAAAGAACAGAGGCTCTGGAGTCATAAGACATGAGTTTCACTCCTATTTTTTTCACTTTCTACCTATGTGATGGGGGGAAAGTCAATTCATTTCTGTGGGCCTTTATTTATTTGTAAAATGAGAGGTTAGTTTTGGATAAACTTCTCTTCCAGTTCTAAAACTATGATGATATGATTCCATTCTCTTATATGCAATGCATAGTGTCAATTGACCAATCAATCTTAAAGAATTTGTCAATCTCTTCTTAAGTGCCAGTGACTGTGCTAGGCATTGGGAATGCAAAAACATATATGAACAAATTCCTGCCATTATACACCTTGCAATACATGGGGGGAAGGGAAGGAAGATAATACATATACACATATGTATTTATGCATGTATACAAATTAAAAAAAATCCTAAAGATTAGCAGCTTGGAGCAATCAAAAATAACTTTATATAGCAAAAGGAAACTTATACTAAGCTTTGAAGCAAAGTGGAGTTTCTTAGATCTTCCTCATTAATATAGTGGTGAGCATCCTGCCTGTCACACACCAGGTTCAATTCTCTGACAAGGAAGGTATGCCATTGCACAGGTAGGTGATTCAAAGGACTTAAGCTGGGCATGAAGCAAGGAAGAACTGAGTTCAAATCTGGCCTCAGACATTTATTATTTGTTTGTCCCTGGGCAAGTAACATACATTCTGTTTTCTCTCAGTTTCCTCATATATAAAATGATTTGAAGAAGGAAATAGCAAACCACTTCAGTGTCTTTACCCAAAATAATACCCTAAATGAGGCCCCCAAAATTGGACATATCTCATGTGGCTGAACAACAACAAAAGGAGTTCTTAGAGGCAGAGATAAGAAAGAAGTATATTTTAAATGTGGAGGTAAGGAAATTGACACAATATAATCAAAGTTACAGAATTTTGAATGTCAAAGATAGAAGGGCTCAAACAGTAAATCAAAAATCTTGCCTCTCCCAACTTTTGCCTCCCTCTTCCACTAGCAATTCCAGGAAATTGGCATCCATCTTCCATTTGAAAACCTTCAGTAATGGTTAAAACACTACTTTCTCATACAGTTCACTCCACAATAGAATAGTTCCCATCTTGAGGAAATAGTTTTGCTTATATCAAGCTGCTTTTTAATTTTTTTTTATTAAAGCTTTTTATTTGCATAACATATGTATGGGTAGTTCCTCAGCATTGATCTTTACAAAGCTTTCTTTTACAGATTTTACCCCCCCATCCCCTCTTCTCCCCTAGATGGCAGGAAGTCCATTACATGTTAAAAATGATAAAATACCTGACAAGTTGTTGTGCAAGAAAAATCCTATCTACAAGAAAAAAAAATCAGAGAAAGGAAACACACTGCAAGCAAACATCAATAAAGAACATGAAAATGCTATGTTGTAGTCCACATTTCATATCCCTCTCTGGGTGTATATGGTTTTCTTCACAATTCTGAACAATTGGAACTGGTTTGAGACAATCCATGTCCATCAGAATTGATCATCATGTAATGTTGTTGTTGCTGTGTATAATGATCTCCTGGTTCTGCTCGTTTCACTCAGCATCAGTTCATGCAAGTCCCTCCAGGCCTCTCTGAAATAGTCCTGCTGGTTGTTTCTTACAGAGCAATAATATTCTATAACATTCATATACCATAATTTATTCAGCCACTCTCCAATTGATGGGCATCCATTCAGTTTCCAGTTTCGAGCCACGACAAAAAGGGCTGCTACAAACATTCTTGCACATGTGGGTCCCTTTCCCTCCTCTAAGATATCTTTGGGATACAGGCCCAATAGAAACACTCCTGGGTCAAAGGGTATGCACAGTTTGATAACTTTTTGAGCATAGCTCCAAATTGCTCTCCAGAATGTTTGGATCCGTTCACAGTTCCACCAACAATGTATTAGTGTCCCAGTTTTCCCACATCCCCTCCAGCATTCATTGTTATCTTTTCCTGTCATTTTAGCCAATCTGACAGGTGTGTAGTAGTACCTCAAAGTTGTCTTAATTTGCATTTCTCTGATCAATAGTTATTTGGAGCAACTTTTCATATGACTAGAAATGGTTTTAATTTCATCATCTGAAAATTGTCTGATCATATCCCTTGACCATTTATCTATTGAAGAGTGGCTTGAATTCTTATAAATATGAGACAATTCTCTATATATTTTAGAAATGAGGCCTTTATCAGAACCATTAAATGTGAAGATGATTTCCTAATTTGATGCTTCCCTCCTAATTTTGTCTGCATTAGTTTTATTTGTACAGAAACTTTTTAACTTAATATAATCAAAATTATCTATCTGGTGTTCCATTAAGAGTTCCAGATCTTCTTTGGACATAAATTTATTCCATCTCCACAGGTCTGAGAGGTAAACTATCCTATGTTCCTCTAATTTGCTTATAATATCACTCTTTATATCTAGATCATGAACCCATTTAGATCTTATCTTGGTATGTGGTGTTAGATGTGGGTCAAGCCCTAATTTCTTCCACACTTTTCCCAGCAGTTTTTGCCGAATAGTGAGTACTTGTCCCCAAAGCTGGGGTCCTTGGGTTTATCAAACACTAAATTGCTAAAGTTATTACCTAGATTGTCCTGACATCCTATCCTATGCCATTGATCGACTGCTCTATTTCTCAGCCAGTACCAAATGATTTTGATTACCGCTGCTTTATAGTAACCTGGTACAGCAAGGCTACCTTCATCTGCCTTTTTTTTTCATTAATTCCCTTGAAATTCTTGACCTTTTGCTCTTCCAAATGAACTTTGCTATTTTTTCTAGATCTGTAAAATAATTTCTTGGGAGTTTGATTGGTATGGCACTAAATAAGTAGATTAGTTTGGGTAGTATTGTCATTTTTATTGTATTTGCTCAGCCTACCCATGAGCACTTAATGATTTTCAAACAGACTAGATCTGATTTTATTTGTGTGGAAAGTGTTTTGTAGTTTAGTCCGTATAGTTTCTGACTTTTCCTTGGCAGATAGATTCCCAAATGTTTTATCCTATCGTCTGTTATTTGGAATGGAATTTCTTTTTGTATCTCTTGCTGCTGAACTTTGTTGGTAATATACAAAAATGCTGATGATTTCTGTGGGTTTATTTTGAATCCTGCAACTTTGCTAAAGTTGTGAATTGTTTCTAGTAGTTTTTTAGTTGAGTCTCTAGGGTTCTCTAAGTATACCATCATGTCATCTGCAAAGAGTGATAATTTGGTTTCTTCATTACCTACTCTAATTCCTTTTATCTCTTTTTCTTCTCTTATTGCTAAAGCTAACATTTCTAATACAATATTAAATAGCAATGGTGACAGTGGGCAGCCTTGTTTCACTCCTGATCTTATTGGGAATGGTTCTAGTTAGTCTCCATTACATACAATGTCAAGCTGCTTTCTAATCTAATATATCTACCATTTAATAACACTTCAAATGATTCATTAATCTTCACAAAATCTTGAATTTAGAGACTGAAATAGCCATAGAAATAACCTATTCCACCTTTGTCATTATATATATAAGATAATTGAGAATCAGACAGAATTTAGTAGCCCAAAGTTACACAAGTAGTAAGTATTAAGGCTTGATAATAACTTAGTTCCCCTGACATATAATCTTTCACTCTATCCATGGTACCATATTTAAAGAATTTATCATAGTGGTGGATTTCAGACATCATTTAGTTTAACACTCTCGCCCGTTTAGAATTACACAATCAATGAGAAGTTATTAAGTATCCACAAATACAAAGGAGACAATATAAAATGTATAATCTCATTGATTGGTAGACCTTGATTTTGACCCTCCAAGAGAACCAGAAAAGATATGATATATCTTTGTTGACTAAGTGATCATAAGATGGGCTCCTCCTGGGGGGCGGAGCCAAGATGGCCAACTGCAGATAGAATTTTCTGTGAGCTCCTGAAAACTTCCTTCAGACCCAGACAAACTGAGCCTCTGAATTGGTTCTGGAGTGAGGGCTTCACCAAACACTTGGACTACAACACACTTCTATCAAAAATCTACTTTGAAAGAACTCCGGAAGTCAGTTTTAGACTGGCAGGGGATCAAGCAGCTCCCAGCGCTCAGATGCCAGCGCTTAGACTCCAGTGTGCAGCAAGGGTGCAAGTCTGGGGCTGATACAGAGCAGAAGATTTTAGGCTGCCAGGAAGTCCCTGGGAGACGCTTCGACCACTGTGCTCTGCTTGCGGGCAGGTGCTTTGGCAGGTCTACCTTTGATAAAGGGTGGATTGAGAGCAGCTGAAAGCATAGTCCTAGTGCGGATCTAGCTGCCCAGCCTCAGACAGGAAGTCAACTCGGCAAACTACCCCCGGGGCAAATTGAAATTGCTGCAGAATTCTCTGCTGGTGACTGA
>JAJPUD010016776.1:11574-33061 GCA_023553655.1 Myrmecobius fasciatus
ACCCCAATTGCCCCAGCAAAAAAAAAAAAAAAAAAAAGAGAGAGAGAGAGAGAAAATTGCCTAATTGACTAGCTTTATATCGCCAATATATGTCAGAGAGGTGGGGTGAAAAAGACCTCAGTGGAAAGACATCAGGTTTTTGGTAGCAGGGTAGATCATAGGGAGGGTTCTTGGTAGCAGGGTAGATCATAGGGAGGAGCATTGGGGAGGGTCTCCAAGTTACTCTCAGAGGCAAGCAGGGAGGAGCACTGACAGGATTATCTCCTTAGTTCATTCTTTTGCTACCTTAAGTAGGCCTTTGTTGCAATGGGCTTTTGATGAATTTCTTGTCAAATTTCTTTCTTTTTTTATTGGGGGGGGGTGGGGGGAGCTGAGGCAGTTGGGATTAAGTGACTTGCCCAGGGTCACACAGCTAGAAAGTATTAAGTGTCTGAGACCAGATTTGAACTCAAGTCCTCCTGACTTCAGAGCTGGTGCAAATTTCTTGCATTGACAAAATTATCATGACCTCACAGTTACTGTATTCAATCAGAAGGCCAAGTTATGATGTCACTACATTCCCCCCCCCCCTTATTTTTCTCCTATAAAAGAACTTACTGCTACATACCTCCCCTGCTAATTCCTTTTAGGGTTGGTCCACTTATTAAACATCACAATAGCTGGTACATTAGGAATTTACTTGGTCTTAATGATGTCTTCCCCCTTGTTGACAGTAAGTTCCACTATAGAACTTAATTCTCATTTTTTTGAAATGTTATTAATTGCTAAAATTATCTTTTGGAAATTTGCCCATTTTTAGAAGCATAATAAAATCTTTGCTTCTTGCCTCTTGATTTGAAGATTGTCTAAGCCTACAAATTCTTTTGAAATACCTTGTGACAGGGGCAGCTAGGTGACGCAGTGGATAGAGCACCAGCCCTGAAGTCAGGAGGACCTGAGTTCAAATCTGGTCTCAGACACGTAACAGCTGTGTGACCCTGGGCAAGTCACTTAATCCCAATTGCCTCAGCAAAAAAAAAAAAAAAAAAAAAAAAAAAAAAAAAGAAATATCTTGTGACATTGGCCCATAACCCAAATATATTTTTGATTCAAACCCCTGCTCCCCAACATCTAGTGGATCACATGGGGAAAGTCCTGAAACTCTAATAAATCTGGGTTATTCAGTATCCCTGAACCCCATCAACAAACTGGACTTGAATTCAGGTTTTCTGATTCCAAAGAAAGCTGTGCATGTAGTATGCCAGGGTTGCATCTCTTAAGAATAATAGAGGAATGGGGTGTGGGAGTAAGTGGTTTAGAGAAGGATTAACTCAAATGTTTTCTATTTTTCTTTTGAAAGCATAAATTATTCTTCCTCCAAAGGTTTCTTTGATTTAAAACAAATAAAAAATCTTTCATATACAACCGAGTATAGTTTTTGTGCAATGACCTCCATTGTCAACTACAATTTGTAATTGTCTGCAATTTTAGTTTGTATCTCCTTGTCCTTGGGCATACTCCAAAGTTCCTGCATGAATTCTTTCTCTTTGAATCCATGAAGAGGGAGGAGCTATTCACAGAGGATATTTTAAAATGAATTCTTCCATCTTGTTTCCAGATACACTACCAATTTCTTGCACTAAGTCCTAATCATCTCAACTAATGTATGTGTAAGTGGTCAATGATACTTCCTGAAACTCAGTGGCAGTAATTTCTAAAGGTTTTCAGGATACAGAGGAAATCTCATGTAAGAACAATTGGCTGAAGAAAAAATATAATTAGCAAATAATGTTGTACTTTGAAGTAGTCTAATAATAAATGTGCTGTGGAAATTCCTTTTTTTTTTCCTTTTTCATTATGCTGTTTCTCTGTTTTTTCTGAATTTCATGTAAGGTAAAGTCTATTTCTTTGTATTTGAAGAATTAATTTTTTTTTATTTGCTGGTCTTTAAAGGAAAGTAAAGGTTTTACAAGCATAATATGGGATTTGCAGGGATAATGCAGTGGGGCTATTTAAGGAATCTCCTGAAGAGTAAGTGGGCTGTTATTCATCTAATAACAAAACACCATCTGTCACATTTAATTTGTGCTGAGTAAATTATCATTTTTTTTTATTCTGATTGCACCATGAGAATCATCAAGATTTCCTGAAGTCCTAGTAAATATGAGTATTTCTAGAAAGGATTCAGATTTCATACTGGGAGGTGGTACAGAAAAATGGAAAAAAAAAAAAAAAGAGCCAATTTTATAGTTTGAGGACTTGAGCCCAAATCCCTACTCTACTCCTTCCATTCTATGTGTCCTTGGGCTAGCTATTCAATCTCTCCAAGTCTCAGTCATTTCCAGTTTTAAATCTGTGATCCTATGATTACTTTTACTTTTGCTATTAGAAGTTGGTTTGAGACACTAACCAAAATTAAATTTCCACAGAACAATTAAGTTTCAATCTCTCAGAAACTTTAAGCAAACGAGGAATTGGGAAATTAGGAAACCACAGAAAGAGTCTTGTGGTTTTGAGAAGACAAAAAAAATCAAGATAATAACTGATCTAGTTCAAATTTGTTTGGGTCAATGTACACAATTGAATTGGTACTATGTCCGCATAATAGGGTAATTGAATATTAAACAACACACCCAGTAGGAATTTTCTGCCTTTTTTTGAATATGGGATATGTGATAAGGAAGGGGGAATGTCTATACATATTTAGTGGGAAACATACAGTGGATGTATCAGAAAGAATGGACCAATCTATTTTCTGAAGTGAGGGGACTGCACCTAGCTAATGAGTATAAAGTTTCTCTTATTTCTCTACTCAGTGCTCCCTTTTTTCATGATTGATTACAGTGGAAGAAAATGACTAAATATAATGCTCTTCTGAAGCCAATTGTGTTTAAACAATACTAGCCATTCTTTTTCCATCACAATAAAACAAGTTCACTTTCCTTCAAAACAACTCAGAAGATAATAGGTTTTATGCTCGAGACAACTTAAAATAATCCAAATTTAGGAATATTCTAGTTTTTAAGATGAGGACATTGAGGCAAACTAGGTTAAATAACACTGAAGATCACTCTGATAATAAATGGCAAAATTAGTATTCCAAATCAGATACATCTGCTGTTTTTTCTACTACTTCATGAACCTTTCTCTCTAAAGCCTTAAGATGTCCTGAGATTGGTCTACATTATTAAAGAGTCTAAATTAGAATATGCTTTGAAATATGTATAGTTTTATCACTTTTAAGTATATACAATAACTTGAACCATGCCAATAAAAGTGTCTAATAAAGTTCATAGGATTACAGGATATAGGAATGATAATAGAAATTCTGAATATAGTGTAATTGTACTCTTTATTTAATAAATGTTATAATTTATTACTTAGAGAGATTAAATTACTTATGCAAGGTCACCCAGGTTGTAATCTGCATTGATGCAGTTTCTACACCAGAAGAAATATATTCAAAGCATTTTTAAAAAGATCTTGAATTCACATGAAATTCACTTAGGATACTTTTTTGAAAATATAATATACATCATTAGTATTTTCTCCCTACTTTCTTAAGTGTAATTGAACAACAATACAAAAACAAAAATCTAACTCTGATTTATATGATTTGTAAATGATCATACTGAAAATTTAATCATGGATCAAGACCCAGTAAAAGAAATTTCTTATGAAGAAGCTTTAGCAGACAGCTTTCTGCAATCTTTCTTTGACCTCTTTCATCAATTCTATTCAACCTGAGTTTGGTTTTCAATGTCCATTTCCTCAAGTTCTGTCTACCTGGGTGATAGGCTTCCTATCTAGTTAATACCACCCACTGACCACATGAGAATTTGAAAATGGCAAGCTCTTTTCAAATTTGCCTGTCTACTTCCTATCTCCTTTTCAATTACCTGGGCTGGCTTATCTTATCTGCATCAATGTGAGTGAGTAATGTGAAAGGAGTGGAAAATGCTACCAAGTAAGTCAGAAAGAAGAGCTAAAGGGAAGAGATTTTTGTCATTTTCCATGTTCTTGATGATGATGATGATGTTTTTTGGCAGACATTGATGAAGTAGTCAAGGCAAAATCATCTTCATTTTGCTAAAGAAATTGAACTTGAGAAAAGTTAAAACAATTTGTAAAATATTTGAAGCCAATCCAATTAATGTGATTCAGTCACAAGTCAAGTTGTAAAGTTTTTAATACATTGTACTTTTCAAGGAATCAGATCATCCAGTGTGAGATCATTAAACTTCCCTCTTTTAATACAATGTGAAAAGACTACTCATTTTAGATATTTTATCTTTCCTTGGTTTCATAAACAGGGACACTCTTCTAGTTCTTCCCCCTTAACCTCTCCAGCCACTTTTTCTCAATATCTTTCATTAGTTGTACATCTTCTTCTCATTTGAATTGTCTTAGGATGATTCTGAAGATCATTTGGAAGGATAAAATACCAGGCACTGAGGTCCTTTCTTGAACTGAATTGCCAAAAATTCAAACTCTACTGCAGAGAATACTTTCCAACATGTTGGCCATGGTATCTGAATATCAAACATATACTTGCTTAAAATCTATTTTATTAAGAACTCACATAGGTCAAGTGCTCGCATGGTAGTTTGAAAAAGCAATTAAAGAGCACTTTCAATCTCTCAAATAAAAACACGGGGATTGATTGCATGCCATGGGAACTGCCAAAGAAGCATGAGATAGGGAGAGATCTCATGGATTATTTGTGCCTGACCTGTGATGGAATATTCTGAGCTCAGATTGATCTGATCAGCCATACTTAAGCATACTGTAGTCTTCTTTGGATTTGAAGAACAACCTATCTTCTTCTCAATTCTAAAGTGAGTTTCCTCTCACATGTTCTTTCCAGGCCTTAGCCCCATTTGGTCATTTTCTGGGTCCTGATTGATTCAGATTGAATGTAAATAGCAGCCATTTCTGCTTTGGCCCAAAATCCTGAGGGTTTTCCCCTCCTAGATTCATTCATTTATGTATTTAGCTTATTTTTTTTAAACAAGTAAATGGGGAGTTTCTTTTCCTCAATTGCTCCTAGCCTTAATCACTGAATGGGTGAAGCCTCAGTCATACTGAGACCTGGGAAAGACCTTAGCTTAAAAAGGCCAAGGTCTCTGATTTCATTCAGGACCATCTTTAGTCTCCTTGATCTATACTTTGCCAATTCCAGATGGCTCTGAAGGGGAAAATGAGGCAGGTAACTCCCTCACTTAAATCCATTCACCTTCCTGAGAGTCCTTTTCGAGAAGGAAGGATAAACAACTTCCCTTTCACATGATCTGCCTTGGCAATCATGTTCATTTGTTGTTTTTTTTTTTGTTTGTTTGTTTTTGTTTTTTTTTTTTTTATAAAGCTTTTAATTTACAAAACATATGAGTGACCTTTCAACATTGACCTTTGCAAAAACTTTTTTTTTTTCCCAAGCTTTTCCCCTCCTTCCCCCCACCCCCCACCCCTAGATGACAGGTAATCTAATGCATGCTAAATAGGATAAATTATATGGCAAATACATGTATATATATCTATACAGTTATCTTACTGCACAAGAAACATCAGATCTAGAAAGAGAAGAAGGAAAAAACAACCTAAGAAGGAAAACAAAATGCAAATCATGTTCATTTGGACAGCTTCACCTAGCAGCTCTCCAAAGGCAAGACTGAAATATATCATTCTAGCTCTCCAAGTTCTATTTATTTTCATCTCTCTACAGGATTTCTCTACTTGAATATCTTTACAACACTTCAAGTTTAACATGTCCCAAAACAAATTAAATTGTTTTCTCTTTAACTTCTTATTCCTTTTCAACTTTGCTATTTTTCTTCAACACTAATATGTATTCATTCATTTTTCCATGATTAAAAGCTTACCATCATTTTTATCTCTGACGTCCCTTACTTTTCATATCAACCACTTAATAAGTTCTATTGATTCTGTAGTACCTCTTACTCCAGGAGCAGCTAAATGCTGTAGTGGATAAAGTAACTCCCTTTGATAGGGTGACCTCAGTTCAAATCTGACCTCAGACACTTAAGAGTTACTAGATATGTAACTCTGATAAATTATTTAATCTCAATTGCCTTGTGCAAAAAATAAATTTAAAAATATACCTCTTGTTTTTCTTCCTTCTCTATGACCAAGGCCTCATTATATACTGACAGATGATGGTATTCAGGAACCTGACCATATCACCTCTTTACTTGGGACTTTTTAATGTTTTGCTCTTGTTCACTATGCAAATTCCAAATATTTTTTTTCATGGTTTTGAAGGCTCTCAAAAATATATTATTTAATGTTTCCTTGTTATGCCATGCCAGAATATAATCAGCAAATCAAATGAACTATTCACTATCCCTCATATATTTCACACTTCCTTACTTCTGCATTTTTTCTCACACTAATCCCCATGCCTGGTATTTTATATCTCTTGCTGTATTTATAAAACAAGTGTCCATTACACTTAGAAAATCATACGCAGTTGGGTTGCTCAGTGGATAGATAGATAGATCATCTGACAAATCAAATCAAGACTCTGACACATTAATTGTATGATCCTGGAAAAATCACTTAACCTACATCTACCTTTCCTCATCTGTAACACTGGAATAATGATAATATATATATAGATAGATAGATAGATAGATAGATAGATAGATAGATATCTACCTATATCTATCTATCTATCTATCTATCTATCTATCTATCTATCTATCTATCTATCTATCTATGTGTGTGTGTGTGTGTGTTTGCTGAAGCAATTGGGATTAAGTGACTTGCCCAGAGTCACACAGCTAGGAAGTATTAAGTGTCTGAGGCCAGATTCAGGTCCTCCTGACTTCAGGGCTGGTGCTTAATAATGATATTTTAATATAGCATAGCTGTATATATAATTTATATCTACAAATAGATATAATTGTGTACAAATAAAAAACATATGCATATATACAGAAATATACATATATATATATATATATATATACATACACAAGCCCATATATGTGGGTATATATTCATATACACATACTAATATACATACATACAATTATACATATACACAGTGTTATCTCAAGTCTCATTTGCTTGAAAGTATTTAATGCATTTTAATGAGAAAGAAATACTTACAGACTGCACTTACAGGGGTTTTCTCACAATTTTACAACTCAAACAACCCATATGTCTCTTCTATACCGATCAGTTGTTTTCATGTTGCTTTGATTATTTGCACACACTTCGGGAAGTAGGACATCTGTTTTTCTGGTTTCAGGGAATTAATGCCTTTTGTTTCTCCCCTTCCCAAGTTGGAAAATCTTTAATCTTTCATCCAATTAGAAATCAGACTACTTAATGTTTTATTGTTTCCTTTTGATTAATTGACCTATTTGATTAATTGTTTTTAATGTCTAAAAGTCTCCCCTTGTATTTGAGATCTAAGCTGAATATGTCTAATCTCACATTATTAGGTAGTTGGCATGCATTGCTTAATAAATCAATATTCCTGGAATATCAAACCTTTGTTGCCTTTTTCACATCTTCTTTTACTCACCACAATAATGGTTTCATTCACTGTTGCACTAACGTGCATTGTTTCATATAATAATCATTTCTTTATTATTCTTCTGTATTCTATTAAGTCAAGGAACATCTTATACCCAATCTTCTTATCTCTCCCCAGTAGCTCATATAGTTCTTTTTAGATGGAAGTAATTTAATATATGATTGTTGAAGTGAATAGTTACAACATCTTCACCATTCTTCCTGTCTTCCTTTTTAAGGGGAGAAAAAGATATTTGCTCTTCTTGCCAAAACTAACCTTTCTATCTGCTCCCTTGATCTCATCATGTTCAAATTTTCTAAGGTTCATCGCTACCTTTTCTCAAATTGTTCTACTTTCTATTCTTGCACACACTCCTTGCTTTCTTGCCTCTTTTCTTTTTCTCATGCAATTCCCCGTGCATGAAATTCTCTCTCCCTCCCAGTTCTGCCCACTTAAATTCAACTCATCACTAATGCTGCCATCTCAGCAATGAAACAGTCTGGGATTCTCAAAAACATTTTTCCTTTTTTCTAACTCTCTTAGTAACCCATATGAACTACTATTACATAATTACCAAAGATAGCCTAGCTATTATTAATCCTAATATTATTTGTGTACCTATCTTATCTCCCTTATAAAACTATAAACTTCTTGAGGATATGTATTATTTTATAATTTATTTTCCAAATAAAACTATAAAATTCCTGAGAATAAGGATTTTTTTTTCATATTAACTCTTTCCTCTCACAGTACATTGTAAAGTATAGACACATTAAAATATTTATTGGATTGAATGGTTACATTTAAAGCACCTACAAATACTTTTACAAGATTTCTAATTATACAGCAGTAAAGAAGCTTACCAATTAACTACTCCAAGTCATTCCACTTTTCAAAACTAATTTTTTACTCTTTGGGGGGAGGGGCAGTGGCAAAGATAATATATGACTTCCTTGGTAAAGAGAATTATTAATGAAGAAGTGTTTAATCCATATTAGTACCTGATCCTCTTTATAGTTATCCAAGAGATTTTGACGTGCCCAGGGAGGGACAGTTAGTATTAGTCAGAATTAGGGTCTGAATCTAGAGTATCAAGATTTCATGACCAACTGTCTCTATTCATTATACAATGCCACCTCCCATCCCATTTGCTTTAAATTGGGGAAACTGAAGCCCAAAAGCTTTAAATGACTATCTAGTAGATGCAGATTTCTTTACTAGAAGAAGAAAAGACAAACCCAGGACTTCTGAATGCTAGGGTAGTGTTCTATATTATATATAAGGACCTTTCTTTAAAACTAGTTTTGAGTTTTGTCTCAACAGGATTATCTGTAATATTAATTTAACTAGCAGGCGTTTTCCTCCTAGACAATAAAAATGAAGTTTTAATTCAGTCCTTTTCAGAATTATACAAATTCAGAACTGGGGGAATTAACCTTATTGATTTTTTATTATCTAGAATATAAGCCAAGGACACGTAGATGGTATAGTGCATAGAATACCAAGCCTGGAGTTAGAAGAACTGAGTTCATATCCAGCTTCAAACACTTATTAGCTATGTGACCCTAGATAAATCCCTTAGTCCTGTTTGCCTCAGTTTCCTCATCTGTAAAAGGAATGGGAGAAGAAAATGACAAACCACTCTGACATTTTTCCCAAAAGAAATTCAATGAGTCCATGAAGGATCAAATATGACTGAAATGACTCAACACCACCACCAACAAAATGTAAGCTAATTCTAGGAAAAATTTTCCTTTCTTTGTTCTTTGAGGGAGGGTACTGAAGACTAGCATGAAAAAAACTTAGGAATTACATCTTAGTTGAATAGAAGCCATTCTTACTGTGTGAATACATGCCAAGCTGTATCTACATATTGCCAAAGCAAAGATTGAGTACTAAAAATTGTAACCTGTCAAATGGTGCTTCCTAAAGATGCTGGTTTTATAGACCACTTTTCCACTGAATTAACTGATATGTTTTAGATGAAGTATATGGTTACCTTTTTATTGTAATTCCAAGAACCTCACCTCATCTCACCCCCAGTCTCATCTACTTGACTTTTCATCATTTCTTAAATGCATATTGCTTGGATCTTTGTTCCTGTAGGTCTCTGACCTTTATAGATAATATGCCTTAATATTTCACCTATGGGTTCATTCCTATCCTCCAATTCTGAATTCACTCTTGTCTTTAGGTGGAAAGAATCTAAGGAGTCAAATAAACAGAAACAATTAAACTGAAAAGTAAACAACAGCAATAACAATAACAATAAAAACCTCTGCAGCCCTTTAAAACTTTTTTTCTTTTATTTATCCAAGCTTTTATTTTCAAACCATATGCACAGTTATTTTTCTTTTTTTTTTTTTTTTTTTTTTTTTTTTTTTTTGCTGAGGCAATTGGGGTTAAGTGACTTGCCCAAGGTCACACAGCTAGGAAGTGTTAAGTGTCTGAGGTCAGATTTGTACTCAGGTCTTCCTGACTTCAGGGCTGGTGCTCAGCTGCCCCTGCATAGGTATTTTTCAAAATTCATTCTTGCAAGACCTTCTATTTCAGTTTTTTTCTCCCTTCTTCCCTTTACCCCTCCCCTAAATAGCAAGTAATCCAATATATGCTAAACATGCTCAATTCTTCTATACATATTTCCACAATTATCATGCTCCACAAAAAAAATCCGATAAAAAAAAGAAAACAAAATGTAAGCAAACAACAATAAAAAGTGAAAATACTATGTTGTGATACACACTTAGTTCCCACAGTCCCTCTCTGGGTGCAGATAGTTCTCTCCATCACAAGACCATCAGAACTGGCCTGAATCCCCTCACTGTTGAAAAGAGCCATGTCCATAAGAAGTGATCATTGTATAATCTTTTTTTTTTCCTAGTAAATTTATTATTTTTAGTATATATTGCTTTATGAATCATGATAGGAGAGAAAAATCAAAGCAAAATGGAAAAACCTTGGGAAGGATAAAAACAAAACAAAAAATAAACATAGTATGTGTTTATTTACATTCAGTTTCCTTATTTCCTTTTCTGGATGCTGATGGCCATCCTTTAAAATTTAATTCAATATGCCTATGAAACCTTCCCTGAGACAACATACAGATTTCAAGGAGATGTTAATCTTCTTGCTTAATTAGGGGAAAGGATGGAGGTATCTTTTTCTTTTTTTCCTCTTGTGTATAACTATTAAGGTAGAAGTTGTTCTCACATTTGATTCACTCTAAATCTAGCCAGATGAGCCCTGGAAGAGCAGATGTCTTTATGTTTGTCTTTAGATAATATTCCTTCATCAGTTGAGTTTTCACTACTTAATGCTCACCTAAAAATTTTACTCTTGGCTCAAGGACTGGTACTAATTTCATATTCAAAGAAATACACTGACCTGGGTTACGACTGAACATTAAAATGTCATTTAACAAAAAATTGAGTCAATCTTAGAAGACATCTAGTCCAATCCCCTATTTACAGATATGGAAACTGAGGTCTAAGGCTATTAAGTAGTAAATTGCCCAAGGTCATAAAGGTAGAGACAGTCATAAGTAGGATCTGAAGACACATCCTCTGGCATTAGAATGCAAGAAGAAGCAGCTGAATTAGTTAAAGACCAGATACTGGAGGAAAGGACTTTTATTTTCCATTGGTATAATTGTTATGAGCTGTCTTTGTATTCATGAAGGGTTGGAATATCCATAGATGCATGTGGTCAGTAGCTTGTGGTCAGTAACATGAATTTAGAAAGTAATGGCTATATAAAGGTTACAAAGGAAAGAATGACTGCTCATAAGAATGAACCTCCCATGATGTGATATCATTAATCCTGTGAGCTACTTAAGAAGACAATCAGAAAGAAATTCAAATATATTGAAACAATCTTTACCTACATCATAATTTTGCTTATAATCCAACTCTTGGCTCACACACACACTCACACAAACACACCCACTCACCCAACCATACACATATCCAAGGATCAATTATAAATGACACAATTTCCCTGATTATAGATTAATATCACTTGGAAGCACCTATTATATAGGAGGCATTTTAACACATTACCAATATTATTTTGATAATTCATACTAGGTCCTATCATTTGTACTTTACAGTTGAAAAAACTGAGACAGAAAAGTGAATATCTCAAGATCATATTTAAGGCCATATTTGAACTGAGGTTGGCCTACCTCCAGACTAATAGCTGTAATCATTGTGACAACTGGCTCTTGGCAACTATACCACAGTGATGACAATGATAGATCAATTTTATAGATTAATATCAATAAGACATCATTGTCCACACCGAGAGAGATAAAAGGAAGGCTTATTACAAGGAAGATGTGGATAAGACCAAAAATAAAAATAAAATAAAAATCTTCAAATCAAACATCCCAAGGTTAAAAATTCAATTTGAATGAATAAGTCATTTTGACTCATAAATACTCAAATCACCTACAAAGGACATATGAAGAAAGACACTATCTGTCTCAAGTGAAAGAATTGATAAATAGAATTATAAATAGGATGATTTTACATATACACACATGTTTAATGACAGTTGTCTCTGGGGCATTTTGGGAGAGATAATTTACACAGCTTTATCATATACTTAAAATAGCAAATTATATATAATGATTTGCAGTTTCATGTATAATCTTTTTTATTTTACTATATTATGGAAATGTTTGTTTTATTTCTTTAAAGTAAAGTAAATAAAAACATTAAAAAATTCAAATTGAACCCAAGTACAATTAATTTATCCCAAAGATTACAAAAAATAACTCTTGATTGTTATTTTGTAAATAATTCATGAATTATTTTCTAGCCTGATATTCATATAGCTATGTACATAAATATATGGTATTTAGGGCTCCTGTTCACTAGTTTTTATCAAAATAACCACGCCTTTTCTCCCCCCTCCCAACATTACTTTCCTGGAGTTATATAGAAAACAATCCATTTCCTGAAGGCTTTGTATGGACCCAATTAATATATTCAATTAGAATGCAGGGTTTGGATTTCATATGATTCAAGGTAATTTGCTTTGTTCCCACAAACTAGTCACTTGTTTTCTAATTGAAGGAATTCTGAATCAGAGAATACAGTAATATATATGATGGGTATGATAGAGCCAGCTCAGATGAGTTCTCAAGAGGCCATGGTTAAATTTTCAGGATGAACACATATCCTAGAATTATAATTACTACAAATCAGGTGCAAATTTATTGTTTGAGTAATTATCTAGACTTTAACTTTTAATAATGCAGATTAAAATTAAATTGTATGAGCCAAATTAGGAAAAGTTATGAATGACAAAATTTAGATTTTAGATTTGTTTCTGAAAATGGTAGGATATCCCTGGAGTTTACTGAATAAAGGATATAATCTATCCTTTAGGAAGATTGATTTGACAGATGATTGGAGGATGGATTGGGAAGAAACTTATGACAGGAGGGAAGGGAATAAGCATTTATAAAATATAATTTTTTTGGGGGGGGAGACTAGGTGGATGAGACTTTTTGCCTCAATTGGTTCCTAACCTTAATCACTGAGTAGGTACTGCATTAGCCAAACTGAGATCATTTGAAGATCTTAGTTTACAAAGGCCAAGCTCTCCCACTGCATCTTGGACAGTATTCAGTTATCCTGATCTATATCTTGTCATTGGATCCAGATGGTTCTGGAGGGAAAAGTGAGGAAAATGACCTTGCACAATCCTCCTTCACTTAAATCCAATTCACTTGCACATCATGGCATCCCCTCCCTGATGTCCTGGCTCTCTTCAAAAACAAAGGACAAATAACCACAACTAAATGCCAGATATAATTAAACACTTTGCAAATATTGTCTTATTGATTCTCCCAGAACTCTATCATCTCTACTTTACACTTCAGGAAACTGAGGCAGAGACAGTAAGTTTCTAGCCCAACATCACATAACTATAATATTAAGGAAAAGAGGGATATTAACAATCTCAAAGAATGTAAAGATGTCAAAAAGGAAGAGAATTGAGGGGGAAAAATTAAATTTGGAATTAGGAAATCAGTAGTAACTCTGGATAGAGTAATTTCAGTTGAATGATGAGATCTGATGCCAGACTATAGAGAGTTATGAAATTGATGAAAGGAAGTGGAAGTATTAATTATAGATGATTTTCTCAAGGATTTTAACCTCAAAAGAGGGAATATAGGAAATGACAACTAGTTGATGGATCAAGACAAGGTTTGTTAAGAATAGGGGAGAAATAGACATTTAAACAGTAGGGCAGTAACTAGTAAACAGGGAGAGATTAAAAATAAGTGAGTGTGGGAATAACAAACAAGACAATCTGTTGGAGGTGAGATAGAATAAGTTCACTTGTACAAATTGGAGTATTTCCTTACCAAGCAAGAAAGGCTGATTTCCTCATATGTGCAGGCCTTAAAGAACTTAGCCCTGTACATAGAAAGTATTCAAGATATCCTTATCTATTTTCCTCTTTGTCAAGTATTTTCCCTAGCTTCAACAAAGTTTATTAGAAACTTTCTACTTTCTTTAATAGCCCACCTTTCGACTCCAAATGAAGAATTTAACAACAATCCAAGTTGGAAAGAAAATAATTTTGAGCCTGAGAGACATGATCATCAAATAAAACATGACCTTTTTTATATTTAACGATTTAAAAAAGGAATGATATATTTACAAATAATTATAATACAAAATGAAACAAAACTTTATTCTCCCCTGCTTTTTTAATATTATATATAAATAATATTTTGAACACGAGACATGATGTCTGATTCTAATACATCTCTTTATAAATGTTTAGACAGGATATTATATATGCATATTCATTCTGTCTGTAAGATAGATGCCAAACCTCCAGATGACAGAATGAAGAAATATTTACCTATACAGTTTGAATTAAGTAAATTGAATCTAGTGAAGCAATTCTTTTTTGGAAATGCATATTTAAATTTCATAGTATAACTAAATAACAAATTGATAATAATTAATCAGTCTTTGAATTTAATTTAGGTGCTTTTGCCATCCATTCCAAATTTGTTTGTATATTATACTCCCTCTCTCCCACCACTTAACTATCATCCAATGAACTGCCTCCAAATCAATAATGCCTCAAGTCAATTTACTTACTTTATGCCTGACAAATCCTATCAAGCATTCCAGACCCAGCTTCAGTTTTATCCTCTCCAGGTTCAATTCAAGCCCAGCACTTTAAACTATCCTAAGGTTTATACATTTCCCATCCCTTTTCCAGTCCTTGAGTGGAGAAGGTTTGAGATACTTTGAAAGAAGGGATATCTTTCCTGCCTAGAGATATTATAGGATAATGCATTCTGTGCTGCAGCATCCAGCTTCTTTCTCCCCTAACAATCTCTCTCTCCCTTCCCCCAGCTCCACAATTTCTAATAGTTAAAACTCTACTCTATATTCAGAAAGGACATGTTGATTTATAGATTTTTATGACAGTGAATGTCATGAAGGGGCTAGTTTGTATAATTAGCCTAGTTAGTGAGAGCATGATTTTCCAGGAATAGTTAATTTATTCCTGTTATTGACTCCTAATTTGCCTATGATGCAAGCCATAACATATCCACATTTCCATATATCTGCATTTTCTAAATTACACATGAAAAAGGAAAAGCAGAATAAGTATCATGCACTTAATAATAAGAGCTAATATTTGCATATTGTTTTCAAGATTTGCCAATTGTTTTATTATGTTCCTTTTTTTTGATGTTTACAAAGCCTCCAGGAAATATATATACATATATATATTTTCATTTTAAAGATGAATAGACTAAGGAGGAGAAAGATTAAATGACGTACCTACAATATATTTTTAGTAATCATCAGAAGCAGAATTTGAACTAACATCTTTCTGACTCCAGGTTCACCATTGCATCCAAACAAGCAGCTCTCTAGTGACTCTCTAATGCCTTATTAAAAGCAAATCTCATCTATACTTTTGCTTATCCTCTATAGCTAATCCCTATGCAACTCTTTAATGTTTGTCAAGATCTTAGCAATTAAGTGACTTGCTCAAGGTCACAGAGTAGATTTATAAGTGTCAAAGGAAGGATTTCAACTTAGGCCTTTTATTCTAAACCCCTTATTCTATCCACTACAATATAATGCTTCTGTTACAACCAATGATAAATATCTAATAGTTTTCAGTTATGCCTAGAGAATATCACCTCTTTTCTGCTGGTCATTAATCCCTTGGCAACTATATACATTTAGATTATTATTCCCTAAAATCAGTAATCTTGCTTGGCTGGAAGGACACTACTGAAACTATCATTAATATATCATTTTTATTGTTTACTTTTCCACATGTTCATTGTAGAATTAAACAGCACTAAATCATGTGTTTACCTTGTCTTAATGACTTTAGCTATTTGCAAATCTCAGAGCTGTTGTTATTTATGCTATTACCAAGTCCTAAGCTTGCCCACAAATCTTCCTTCCAGGGAAAACAAATGATTTTCGTGATCTAATAAACTGTAGGAATAGTCCTGTGACATTTAATGTCTCCCTTTGGCCTGAAAACCTCTCCTCCATTATGGATATTAAAGACTGTAAGACACAGTCCTACATTCCCACTGTGGTTTGGAAGGGTTCACAACACACACATTTATGTGCACAAATGCAAATTCTTTTTCTACAGCAACCAGATGCCCTTGATGACCTGGCTGGCTACCAATGACAAGCTGTATCTGATTTGTGCATCTTTATCTTTCTGAAAACTGAATGTGTCAAAGAATCCTTTTTATACACTCGGTGAACAGACAGATAACGTGACAAGAGGAAAATCAAGTTGGTCTATCTTTGGAAACTGCTGAACTGAATATACTAATCCTAAAAAAAATTGCTGTTCGATGGGAAGAAAAAGCCTTTCTTTTAATCTTCCAGAAAATTAGTAAATAAAGAGATGTGGGAGGCAGAAAGAAGACTTATTTGACCTAAACACTTGATTACTTCTCCCCCCTAAATTGTTGGCTTATATTCTTTATCACTACAAATATCAAAAGGCATCAAAATTGTGTGATGACTCCTTTAATTTCCCAAGGGTTCAGTGTGCAATCATTGAAAAAAAAGGGTTTTATTGCTAAAATCATCCAGGTTCTTAGTGGCTATTGGGAAAAACATAAGTGATATTATCTTTCATTTGCTTTCTGCTTCATCAGTTTATATAACCTTTAGCCTTTCATATGCACTGCATAATGCCTGATATTAAAATAAAGAAGATAAATCTGATAGGATTTTTTTTCATACATTTTTGAAGATTATATTGATCTCTGTGTTCCTTTTTTAGAATTGTGTTTTAGGTGAAATATGATTATAAGCCATCAAACTATAGCAAAATAAAAGGATTGTCTTTATGTATTATCTCTTCCTTTTTTGTAATGGAGTTCTATGTTATATAAGTGAGTACTCTTTTCCATATTCATTTAGTGTAAATCATGATTTCAATGTGTAGATGGCATATGATTCTGATGCAACTGGTGAGGAAGAAATGATAGCTCATATTGATATGGTATATTAACTCTTTCTATTTAGCAGAACATTGCTTAAGAAAATGCCTCCAGTGGAAAGAACAGAGGCTCTGGAGTCATAAGACATGAGTTTCACTCCTATTTTTTTCACTTTCTACCTATGTGATGGGGGGAAAGTCAATTCATTTCTGTGGGCCTTTATTTATTTGTAAAATGAGAGGTTAGTTTTGGATAAACTTCTCTTCCAGTTCTAAAACTATGATGATATGATTCCATTCTCTTATATGCAATGCATAGTGTCAATTGACCAATCAATCTTAAAGAATTTGTCAATCTCTTCTTAAGTGCCAGTGACTGTGCTAGGCATTGGGAATGCAAAAACATATATGAACAAATTCCTGCCATTATACACCTTGCAATACATGGGGGGAAGGGAAGGAAGATAATACATATACACATATGTATTTATGCATGTATACAAATTAAAAAAAATCCTAAAGATTAGCAGCTTGGAGCAATCAAAAATAACTTTATATAGCAAAAGGAAACTTATACTAAGCTTTGAAGCAAAGTGGAGTTTCTTAGATCTTCCTCATTAATATAGTGGTGAGCATCCTGCCTGTCACACACCAGGTTCAATTCTCTGACAAGGAAGGTATGCCATTGCACAGGTAGGTGATTCAAAGGACTTAAGCTGGGCATGAAGCAAGGAAGAACTGAGTTCAAATCTGGCCTCAGACATTTATTATTTGTTTGTCCCTGGGCAAGTAACATACATTCTGTTTTCTCTCAGTTTCCTCAAATATAAAATGATTTGAAGAAGGAAATAGCAAACCACTTCAGTGTCTTTACCCAAAATAATACCCTAAATGAGGCCCCCAAAATTGGACATATCTCATGTGGCTGAACAACAACAAAAGGAGTTCTTAGAGGCAGAGATAAGAAAGAAGTATATTTTAAATGTGGAGGTAAGGAAATTGACACAATATAATCAAAGTTACAGAATTTTGAATGTCAAAGATAGAAGGGCTCAAACAGTAAATCAAAAATCTTGCCTCTCCCAACTTTTGCCTCCCTCTTCCACTAGCAATTCCAGGAAATTGGCATCCATCTTCCATTTGAAAACCTTCAGTAATGGTTAAAACACTACTTTCTCATACAGTTCACTCCACAATAGAATAGTTCCCATCTTGAGGAAATAGTTTTGCTTATATCAAGCTGCTTTTTAATTTTTTTTTATTAAAGCTTTTTATTTGCATAACATATGTATGGGTAGTTCCTCAGCATTGATCTTTACAAAGCTTTCTTTTACAGATTTTACCCCCCCATCCCCTCTTCTCCCCTAGATGGCAGGAAGTCCATTACATGTTAAAAATGATAAAATACCTGACAAGTTGTTGTGCAAGAAAAATCCTATCTACAAGAAAAAAAAATCAGAGAAAGGAAACACACTGCAAGCAAACATCAATAAAGAACATGAAAATGCTATGTTGTAGTCCACATTTCATATCCCTCTCTGGGTGTATATGGTTTTCTTCACAATTCTGAACAATTGGAACTGGTTTGAGACAATCCATGTCCATCAGAATTGATCATCATGTAATGTTGTTGTTGCTGTGTATAATGATCTCCTGGTTCTGCTCGTTTCACTCAGCATCAGTTCATGCAAGTCCCTCCAGGCCTCTCTGAAATAGTCCTGCTGGTTGTTTCTTACAGAGCAATAATATTCTATAACATTCATATACCATAATTTATTCAGCCACTCTCCAATTGATGGGCATCCATTCAGTTTCCAGTTTCGAGCCACGACAAAAAGGGCTGCTACAAACATTCTTGCACATGTGGGTCCCTTTCCCTCCTCTAAGATATCTTTGGGATACAGGCCCAATAGAAACACTCCTGGGTCAAAGGGTATGCACAGTTTGATAACTTTTTGAGCATAGCTCCAAATTGCTCTCCAGAATGTTTGGATCCGTTCACAGTTCCACCAACAATGTATTAGTCTCCCAGTTTTCCCACATCCCCTCCAGCATTCATTGTTATCTTTTCCTGTCATTTTAGCCAATCTGACAGGTGTGTAGTAGTACCTCAAAGTTGTCTTAATTTGCATTTCTCTGATCAATAGTTATTTGGAGCAACTTTTCATATGACTAGAAATGGTTTTAATTTCATCATCTGAAAATTGTCTGATCATATCCCTTGACCATTTATCTATTGAAGAGTGGCTTGAATTCTTATAAATATGAGACAATTCTCTATATATTTTAGAAATGAGGCCTTTATCAGAACCATTAAATGTGAAGATGATTTCCTAATTTGATGCTTCCCTCCTAATTTTGTCTGCATTAGTTTTATTTGTACAGAAACTTTTTAACTTAATATAATCAAAATTATCTATCTGGTGTTCCATTAAGAGTTCCAGATCTTCTTTGGACATAAATTTATTCCATCTCCACAGGTCTGAGAGGTAAACTATCCTATGTTCCTCTAATTTGCTTATAATATCACTCTTTATATCTAGATCATGAACCCATTTAGATCTTATCTTGGTATGTGGTGTTAGATGTGGGTCAAGCCCTAATTTCTTCCACACTTTTCCCAGCAGTTTTTGCCGAATAGTGAGTACTTGTCCCCAAAGCTGGGGTCCTTGGGTTTATCAAACACTAAATTGCTAAAGTTATTACCTAGATTGTCCTGACATCCTATCCTATGCCATTGATCGACTGCTCTATTTCTCAGCCAGTACCAAATGATTTTGATTACCGCTGCTTTATAGTAACCTGGTACAGCAAGGCTACCTTCATCTGCCTTTTTTTTTCATTAATTCCCTTGAAATTCTTGACCTTTTGCTCTTCCAAATGAACTTTGCTATTTTTTCTAGATCTGTAAAATAATTTCTTGGGAGTTTGATTGGTATGGCACTAAATAAGTAGATTAGTTTGGGTAGTATTGTCATTTTTATTGTATTTGCTCAGCCTACCCATGAGCACTTAATGATTTTCAAACAGACTAGATCTGATTTTATTTGTGTGGAAAGTGTTTTGTAGTTTAGTCCGTATAGTTTCTGACTTTTCCTTGGCAGATAGATTCCCAAATGTTTTATCCTATCGTCTGTTATTTGGAATGGAATTTCTTTTTGTATCTCTTGCTGCTGAACTTTGTTGGTAATATACAAAAATGCTGATGATTTCTGTGGGTTTATTTTGAATCCTGCAACTTTGCTAAAGTTGTGAATTGTTTCTAGTAGTTTTTTAGTTGAGTCTCTAGGGTTCTCTAAGTATACCATCATGTCATCTGCAAAGAGTGATAATTTGGTTTCTTCATTACCTACTCTAATTCCTTTTATCTCTTTTTCTTCTCTTATTGCTAAAGCTAACATTTCTAATACAATATTAAATAGCAATGGTGACAGTGGGCAGCCTTGTTTCACTCCTGATCTTATTGGGAATGGTTCTAGTTAGTCTCCATTACATACAATGTCAAGCTGCTTTCTAATCTAATATATCTACCATTTAATAACACTTCAAATGATTCATTAATCTTCACAAAATCTTGAATTTAGAGACTGAAATAGCCATAGAAATAACCTATTCCACCTTTGTCATTATATATATAAGATAATTGAGAATCAGACAGAATTTAGTAGCCCAAAGTTACACAAGTAGTAAGTATTAAGGCTTGATAATAACTTAGTTCCCCTGACATATAATCTTTCACTCTATCCATGGTACCATATTTAAAGAATTTATCATAGTGGTGGATTTCAGACATCATTTAGTTTAACACTCTCGCCCGTTTAGAATTACACAATCAATGAGAAGTTATTAAGTATCCACAAATACAAAGGAGACAATATAAAATGTATAATCTCATTGATTGGTAGACCTTGATTTTGACCCTCCAAGAGAACCAGAAAAGATATGATATATCTTTGTTGACTAAGTGATCATAAGATGGGCTCCTCCTGGGGGGCGGAGCCAAGATGGCCAACTGCAGATAGAATTTTCTGTGAGCTCCTGAAAACTTCCTTCAGACCCAGACAAACTGAGCCTCTGAATTGGTTCTGGAGTGAGGGCTTCACCAAACACTTGGACTACAACACACTTCTATCAAAAATCTACTTTGAAAGAACTCCGGAAGTCAGTTTTAGACTGGCAGGGGATCAAGCAGCTCCCAGCGCTCAGATGCCAGCGCTTAGACTCCAGTGTGCAGCAAGGGTGCAAGTCTGGGGCTGATACAGAGCAGAAGATTTTAGGCTGCCAGGAAGTCCCTGGGAGACGCTTCGACCACTGTGCTCTGCTTGCGGGCAGGTGCTTTGGCAGGTCTACCTTTGATAAAGGGTGGATTGAGAGCAGCTGAAAGCATAGTCCTAGTGCGGATCTAGCTGCCCAGCCTCAGACAGGAAGTCAACTCGGCAAACTACCCCGGGGCAAATTGAAATTGCTGCAGAATTCTCTGCTGGTGACTGA